>JAHBCN010001101.1:0-131850 GCA_019359885.1 Listronotus oregonensis
AAAATATGTGATAAATATGTATGTAATAATGATTTATAAACCTACTGACAGTTGGGTAAAGTAATAAACAATAGATAAACAAAAAACAATAGGAGAGGTTAGTAAAAAATCTCACCGTTTGTTGAATTTAACTTGCTAACGACGCTGCTCGTACCACCGTATTCACAGCACTGCGTTAACTTGTCCCTTAACGTTTAAATGTTTCTTGCACCAGCTGAAATTTGTCCTTGAGGGTCCCTTAACCTTGGGTTTAGGATTTTCTGTACTTAATGACCCTTAAGTAAGTTATGGTCGGTTGCACCAACAATTTTAAGGAACCCTTAGCACAAGAAAATCCTTAAAACGGCCAAACAAGCAATGTGATTGACTACAATGGAGTTTCAAGGATTACTTAACGCTAAGGGTCCTTTAAAATTGTTGGTACAACCGGTCATTAACATCGGAAAATTTAATATTTAACAAATATTTTGTTTATTTATTTTTCGTTTGTACTCTCAAATAATGAAACAGGGTTTTTAAACGATGGTGGTTTGGATTTTGATATTATAAATGCCATATTAAATAGATTTTCCAGAATAACTTATTAACGATTATTTTTAATTACCTACCTTATGGCATTTTTTAGGTTTATTTTTATCTTTTTTCTTTCTTTTGAACATTGCTCTGTTAATTTTAGAAAAAAAAACATTTTGTCGAAATGGATAATCTCAAGGGTGGTAAACTTAACAAGGAGTGCTCGATTTTTACTATTTGTCCGCAGATATAGGTTATGTTTGGACGTCACCCGTTTGCCCATTTTGCCCATAAGGTAGATTTATTTTATTAATTTTTGTTAAATATTCAACTTTTAATAACTATTTTAGATATGCACTTACTATTAGAACTGTAATGTATAACATTTTAAAAAATTAAGACTTTATAATACTTGTAAACAAAACAAACAGGCAAACGGATTACCTCACAAATACCGAATTGACATTTAAATTGCCGTATATGGGCTTAAATGGGATCGAGCACTCCTTGGTAAGTTTATTACCCTTGGGATAATCTTATGGTTTTAAAGATTCAGATTAACGAAACCAACAGTGCTTAGCTAACAGAGATATCCGTAAATAAGATTATTGCGAATAATAATATGAAACCAATGGTACGACCACTTGAATAAGATGCTCTCTTCCCTTAACAACCCCGTATGTAAAAGGAACGTCCGAAAAGATCCAAACACAGAAGCATCAACAAAACCTGAATCATCTAAACAGAAGAAAGAGTGTATCTACCAGGTACCATGTGAATGTGCGGGGTCGTACATTGGAGAAACAAAATATATTTTTTAGGTAAGAATCTCAGAACAAAAAATACCTATACAGAGGAGCGAAACATCAAAATTATGGATCGCCGAACATGCATGTTTGGTCGAAACCAACGACTATATACTAGGACTGCTCAGTTCCATTTAACGTACGTTGGAAAATTCGGTGGAAGCGGGGAGCGGCTGTGACGTCACCACCGGTGCTGAATTGTATGGTTTACATTCATTTGACCATTAATTTTGTTAAATAATTGGCGTTTATTAAAGGATTTTAGTGTAGTTTAGTTAGTTTTGGTTAGAGAAATAAACATTTGTTTCTTTATGTTAATTGTGCGTAACAATTCGATTTAGGACAAAAAAGGTAAATGGCCAAGATTCATGAGCAAAAAGGCTTCTTGTTTAATATAAGGTATGTTTGTTATTCATAAATATTTTATACAATTTTACACTTTTTTTACGTAATCCTGAAATATACCTTCCAAAAGAGCACTTACCTAAAAAAGTGTAAAATAATTTAGAATAGAGGAAAAATAAAAAAATTGTAAATTAAAAAACTGTTTTTTAAATAAAATAAAATATATGTTTTCCAGTTTATATCTTCTGTAAGGGCAGGTGATTTATACTCGTTTAATGTGTTACTTTTAAAGTTATGTTGATATAGTTTGTCCAAGCTAACATTTTTGTGTTGGCTTGCATGTTTTAAAACAAAAATTACTAGGCTCAACGTCAAAATCAGCTGATTGGCGTAAATCACCCAGTAATGGATTAACGGCGTTTCAATTTTTGTATTAATTTTTTTTTTGTGTTTGGGTGTGTTATTTTGTGTTTTGAAGTAATTAATGAGATTAGAGATTACTCTGCAGTGTTTTTATTTTTTTTGTGTGGACTATTTGACATTTTTTATATTTAATAATTTATTTTATTTTGGACTAAGTTTTTATTTTTATTGGTTTTAAAAAAAACCACCAGAATAGATATTTTTTAGTGTATAAATCACAATGATTACTGTATTTCCAGTTTGGAAAAGCTTCGAAACCCACTTCAGAGCTGTGATGAGTCGGAGGTAAGAAAATATAACCTAATAAATATTTTTTGAAAAATGATGCTATCAGAATAGTGATCTTACAATAGGTAAAATAACTCGTTTTAAGAGTATCATAATCTAAAAATACATTCTCAGATTTGCCAAATATTTTAAGATTAAAATATATTTATGAATGTATTTTTTAGGATCGCATAGTAGCACTTGCTGACAATATAAGAAGCAAAATATGAAATTTATAAGTAACTTAGGCTTAATAAAAAAAAACCAAATGTGCAACGCATGAGAAGGAAATTTTCAAAAGGTTTTATGGAAAATAAAGATTTAGGAGAAAATAAAAATCTTTGGGTGTTTCTCGATGAAACCTGGATCTTCTCGAACAGCTCTTTCCGCAGGTCTTGGCAGGATGACGATGTATATTTTAGTGGAAAGGTAAAACATTCTAATGACTAATTATACATAAAATTAAATAATTATTGTACTTTTTACACTTAAGGAAAAATTGAAGGGCCCATTTTTTTTAAATCACACAAGGTAAATCACTTTTATAATCCTCCAATAAAATTTTGTTTTGCCTTATAAATTATCACAGTTTTACAAAATACTTCCTTTTGCACCCCGACAAGCTGTAGAAGACCTGTTTCTCTTTTAGGAATATTTTTACAGCTTCTGCTCCGAAGCATTAGCTGCCATAATTCCTTCTTTTGTATATCCCAATTAGAGCAAATTAAAAGTCTACTCAGATGCATCCCTTTATTGCCCACTTCACATTTCCCACTTTTACCACACCTTCATCTCTAGAGTTTCGAGACTACGAAATCTTATTAGTAATTTACATATGACTTCACTCTAGACACTTTCTGCATTCTTATGAAACAATAAAGTATATTTAATTAAAAAACTAATGAAATACTTATATTTTCCTTAGATACATTATTCTACATGCTGGTTCAGAAAAAGGATTTGTTGATGGTGCCACTAGAAGTTTTAAATCTAAAACAAAAACAGGAGGTTACCATGGCGAGAAGAAAGCTGAAAATTTTAAGAAGTGGGTTAGAGATGATACTACCTACTACTACCTAATTTGAAAAGGCCTTCATTAGTCATTTTAGGTAATGCCAGCTACCATAGTAGGTTGTTAGAAAACAGACCATATAGTGGCGGGAAGAAAGAAAATATGGTTAAATGGTTAAAAAACCGAAATATTCCTTTTGCAAAATCGGCGACAAAATAGATTTTGTGGTGCTTGATTCAGCGCCTACCAAAGTCTCCCAAATTTTATGTCGTCGATGCTCTTATTCATCAGGGTGGTTAAGTGCTGCGCTTGCATCCATATAATTGTAAATTTAATGCTATTGAAATGGTATATATTATATAATAAGACATTCCCTATTTTATGGGACCCACATTATTAGTAGAGGAAAGGAAGGTATTATGGAATACTGCAGGTAATTTGGAATACCTGGGTTTCTGCAAAACCACTAGCTCCATCTATCCAAAAACCCGCCAATTAGGTGGGAAAAGCTCAATTTATGACATAAAGAAGCTAACCTGGTTTTTATATTTACTCAGTTTGGCAGTGACATTCGACAATACGCACATGTGCATTTGCAAAGTTTTTTAAGTAATTATTGAATCTGCATTTATTTAAGTCATCCTTCTAAAAAATGGTTTTGTTTGTTCTAAGTGCTTAATTAGGGAAAGTATAAGGTATGTTGGTGTATATATTTTTTTATTAGGGGTTGAATTTGATATATTTTTTTGATGTTTTTTAAAATACTGCAATGTTGCTAATTTGGAATACCATAGGTAAGGGTAATTTGGAATATTCCAAAATACCTTTAATTTTTAAACTAAAAAAAAGGCTTGGCAAATAGTTTTTTATTTTTTTTTTTTAAGATATGCCATTGCTTAAGGCGCGTAGAATACGAAGGAAGTGGGATCCCACAGATATGTCAAATGCAATTGCGGCCGTTCGTGGAAAAAGGATGGGCTACTTAAAAGCTTCGCGGCAATTTAAGGTGCCACGTTTGACGCTCTTTTGATTGGTAGGTGAGCAAAATACCCCTATAAAAGAACTAGTTGTCAAACCAATTGGACGTAAACCAGTTTTTGATAAAAATTTTGAGTCTATGCTAGTAGACTACGCCCTTAACATGGAGAGAAAATTTTATGGTTTGACCCAAAGTGACCTGCAAAAATGGCTTATCAGCTGGCTGCAAAAAATAACATTCCAAATCCCTTTACTAATAAAGCTGCAGGCAGATATTGGCTTAAAGTTTTTTTGCAAAGAAACAAAAATTTGACTGTGCGTAAGCCAACAGGCACATCATATGCTAGAGCTCATGTCACTGACTGAGTTTTATGACATTCTGGACAAGGTCTATGACGAAACAAAATTTTCAGCAGATAGGATATTCAATGTTGATGAGACGGGCCTCTCGATCGTACAAAGCAAACATCCGAAGATTATAGCGCGCCGAGGCAAGAAGCAAATTGCTGCCATGACATCTGCAGAAAGGGGTTCGCTTATTACCGTTGTCGCATTATGAGTCCTGCAGGAATATTTGTGCCCCCACTCGTTATATTCCCCAGAAAAAATATGGCAGATGCACTCATGAGGGGAGCCCCCTGGGATCCATAGGTCGAGCGCATCCTTCCGGCTGGTTTCAAACATTTTAAAGAATGGTTTCGCCATTTCATTGACTTTACAAAACCATAAAAAAAATCACTAATCGTGGAAGAAAAGCATCAAAATCTGCGATTATATCAAGTTCTCCATATAAAAGAAAACTGGAGGAGGCAGACAAAAATAAAGCAAAGAAAGTGAAACGAAATTTGAGTGACACAGAAAGCCCCAAAAAATATAAAGTCACCAAAAATGTGCCAAAGAGAAACGGAAAATCTAAAGCATTCAAAAAGGAAGAGATAGACTCTGAAATAAGCGCAAGTTGCAGATCTGTCTCCTCAGATGACATAGAATTGTTTGAGGAACCAAAAGCGCCCACTGGAGAGGATGTAGTGTTTCTTTTGCAACGGGAAGTTCAGTGAAGATGTAAGAGGAGAAAACTGGGTTATGTGCATCATGTGTGAACAATGGGTGCACACTAAATGTGGGGGATATGAATCCGGAGTGTACATTTGCGATTATTGCAAGTAATAAGCTAGTTGATTTATATTTTTATATTTTTTATTAGTTTTCGTTCGTTTATTTGTGATCTTTAGGTAAGTTTTAGCTCATGTAATGTGTAAGGATAAACTGCAGGTATTATGGAATACACTATTCCATAATACCTGCACGTTGCCTCGATAGGCCAAAATGCACATTTTTTATTAGATTGTAAATATTTTTTGTTCTGTTCATTAGAATGTTATGTCCTTCTGTACTTTTTGAAAATATATGTTCCTTAATCGATTTGATTTGTCTTCAATGTAATTGGACCTATAATTGAATTTTGACAATTTTTTAAGTAAATGGTATTCCATAATACCTTCCTTTCCTCTATATTAATAAGGTAAATAGTAATAAAAATCATTTACAAGTTATCTTCTTTTTACTTTTTGGCTTTTCTTTATTAAACTACCTAACTGCTTTTAATAAAAAACTAAATATTAAATGACTATTTCATTTAAACACATTACATCAATGGCCACAGTAGTTGCCAAAATGCTTGAACTCACAAGCATCCATTTACAGTTCAGTTGCTAAAACGCCAAACCTACCACTTTGTCTGCTCTCTTATCTTAAAAGTGTCCAGACTAGTATCTGCTGCGTGCAGATTGCATACATTTTTCTTTCGTCATTACATACGTTTGCTTTTTTTCATAAAAACCCCTACCACTTCTAAAGCCTTAAACACGACCTTCCAACGTTTCTCTAAATAAATAAATGATTATTACTGTTTTGTTTTATTTATTTTATAATTTAATATAGGAAGCAGCTAATGAAGTTATATCAGATTATAAATCGACTTATCTTTAGGCATCTTTAAAATATTGTAAATATGCATAATAAGGGATATCGAATCATCCCTTATAGTGAGATATTTTATCAGGATATTTCAATTCAACTGTAAAGAGTTTGCCTGCAAATATAACAAAACATAACAGGTCTGTTTGATATTTAGAAATAGTGTACACTATTTTACATTTTTTTTACGTATCTAAGCGCTCTAATTGAAGGTGTATTTAAGGACTAAGTGTGTAAAAAAAGTGTAAAATAGTGTAAACTATTTCTAAATAACAAACACTTAATAAATAACTATTAATCTGCACTAGATAGGCGAAAATGATAATTTTTAATAAAATATTATGGCCAAATATCAAGCATTCACAATTTATGCAAATATATGAACAGCAAGAAAAAAATACTAATGAATTTAGTTATTGTAATCTAACAACAATTTTTTTTAAGAAATTAAAATTGTGAACTCCCCTCCCTCAGTATGGTCCTGACTAAAATTCTTATATCAGCCAACTTAAATCTGAAAAACAAAATTTACTATTATGTAGGGATATTCGCATTGCCAACCTAAAAATGTTAGCTTGGACAAACTATATAACCGAAAACAATAATTAAATGTGACGACTATTATTATTTACTCTAATTAAAAATATCCATTTTTTAATGCCTATTGTGATTTATTGTTTCTAAATAAATTTGTGTGTAAATCATTCATGTTTATATACCGTTTTTTAAGTATCTCAAATCGTATTAATAAAATACTTTAGGGCAGTTAGAATAACACAACTATACGTATAATGTAGTTGTCCGGCTTTAAATTTAATTTATTACTAATATAAAATTATATTATTCTAATCTTGAATGTAAAGAAAATATTTTTAAAAGTATAGGATCCAAATTTTGCTTACAATTTATTTTTCATTAAGAAACTTTTTCTAAATTCGCAGAAAATGTTATATAACGCATAGCCAAAATTTGTTAAAATCTACGTGGGTTCGTAAATAAACAATAACCAAAAATAATAATAGGAATTTTGAAATAAACTGGTTGAAACCTATACTCCAAAAGTTACAGTTAATTCAAAATAGGTCTATTTGTTATACAGAGATATTTTACACTACTTTATACTTTTCTTACCTAAGTAGTCCTAAAATACATACACCTTCCATAGGATTGCTTTCCTAAAATAAGTGTTCAATAGTGTACACTACTTCTGAATATTGGGTGCTTTTCAATTACTGCACAAAAGCGCATTATGCGGCACAATGTTTAGCACCAGAGTTTATTATTAATAAACTCTGCCCACCACTTTTTGTACGTAAGTGCTATTATCGAGGCATAATCGGGCTTCGGATAACTTCATATACTTATAAACCAATATACTGCTTACATTGTCATATAATTGAAGCCAAAAGAGAGAGAAAGGCATATTCGACGTCCCATGTAATAACGTATATGTCCATTTCAAGATGGAGTCAGCATATCTGCGCATGCTTTAAGAACTCTTTTTGGATTGGTGAACAACCGAACGACCGATAACCGTTGTGATGACCAGCCAATAGGATGTTAGACATTTACTCATGCGCAGTTGGAAGCTCTCCATCGTGAAATAGACTTATGGAAAATTTATATTATATTTGGTAGGGCTATCTCTCTCTGTTGGCTTCAAAATATCATCACACAGCATATGAGACGTTATCAGTGTATGGGTTTATAAGTATATGGATAACTTTTTTGTTCTCTCAGAGAGCTGCAGTCCCCTACCAACCCTTGAGTTTTTTAATTCAAGGCTTGGTAGGGGACCGTTACCCTTTAGCCAGACCATAACTTTCGTGTTTCATGGACAATAAAACAAATTTTCAAAGTGACTCAAGAACCTACTCAACATTGTTCACCAGCTCTCCTATTAGTCCGAAAGCTGGTAAACAATTTTGAGTAGGTTCTTGAGACCCTTTAAAAATTTGTGTTAATATCCTTGAAGGATCCCTTAACATCTAAAGAGTAGCTGCCCCCTACCAACCCTTATATTTTTTTAATTTAAAGGGTTGGTAGGCGGCCGCTACCCTTTAGCCAGACCTTGACTTTTATGTTTAAGGACAATTACACACATTTTTAAAGTGGCTTAAGAACCTACTCAAAATTGTTCACCAGCTCTCCTACTATAACTGCACTCAGTGCAAAAAGTGCTGCTCCGACTCCCCAATAGATTACGAAAGCCTGTCCCACATTCACCAATGGTTTGCAAAATTTGACCTAGTTCCACACCAATGCGAAACTTTTTATTGGGGGCCTTCTTTAACAGATTAATAGGTCTGTAAGTTCAGAGTAGGACAGAGTAGGAAAGTGTAGGACTAAAAAATGGAACCAAGTGTAAATAAGTTCCGTATTTGATTTTTATACCAAACGCATTTTAGATTTTTTTATATTAAAAATGGCTATATGGTTATGTCTATAAGCAAAAAAACTTGCTTGCAGATTGGAGGATGTTATACCCCCGGATGACTTTTCTCAGGTATTCGCCAGCTCGCCCTCACCCCTCCAAAACTTAGCAAGAAGCGGAGCAACTTTTCCGCATTGGTTTCACTCCCTTAAATCGGGTTAAAAGAGAGGCTAGACATATTTCTTAGGAACTCCAATGTAGTCCAGTTCGAAACCGTATCGAAGCTACCGACTATTTCAATTAAGGAAGCTATTCAAATGTACATTCAGTTGTCGAGAAATGCAACAACAAAATCCAGATATAACCGGTTTCTTTCAGTTCCTTTTTTTGTCCTCACGAGCCTGTGCTCTATACCGTTATATGGTCAACGTCACCACGTGTGATTCTAAAAAAAGGGTTATAGGAATCACTCCAGACTTCGAAACCACACTTTCTCTATACTCTGAATGGCAGGGTGAGATTTTTCTTGATCCCCTACGGAAAATACAGTAGATAGGTTCCTCCAACCGCCTTCCCGGAAAAAACTATGTGTTTTTTTTTATCGACCGCACCTCACTGGTCGGAGGTCAAACAGAAACTGAACAAACAACTATAAGTTTTGTAGTAAAAAATGCATTTATCTTCACTACTTCGAGAGTTAGAGTGAAAACTAGTTTACACTAGAATTCATACCAAACACTTAGTCCTAAATTACACTGACGATAACAAACGGTTTATCCACAAAAAATGTAAAATAGAGTACTCTATTTCTGGATAACAAACAGACATAATATAGGGTGATTTTGGCCCGTTTTCGTACCCCGATTTTGGTAGGTAACAATTGTTCTACGTCACAAGCGTAACGTCTATTATGATAGCACCCGAATTTGTTCAGGACATTTTTAATTGGAGTTAATTAATATTTTTTAAATAATTTGATTTTTTACCGACTTTTCAAAAGGTTCCTGTTATTTTATGGCAACTTTTAAAACAATATCATTGAATTTAATAATTTATACGTTAAGTTTTTTTTAATTTAAAAGAAAGTAAAATGTAAAGTGGAAGACCGACAAAAAACTCACGGTATATCAGTTGACAAACCAAATAGAGAAAATACCGAAGTTGGATGACGTCACTATTTTCTCATTGTCAGCCGAAATTAGTCGGTATAATAGGCATTTAATCAACCAATATAAGGTCTGTTTGTTATCCAGAAATAAAGTACTTCATTTTACACGTTTTTGTCAAAAAACCGTTTGTTGCCGTCAGTGTAATTTAGGACTAGGTGTTTGGTATGAATTCTGGTGTAAACTAGTTTCCACTTAATTACTCTAACTCTCGAAGTAGTGAAATTAGATGCATGTTTACTACAAGACTTAAAGTTGTTTCGATATAATTATAACCATAAAGCCATTTTTAATTTCTGAAATAAGTCTAAATCGCGTTTTGTATAAAAATCAAATCGAAACTTTTTTACATTTATTTCCACTTTTTAGTCCTACACTCACCTACTCTAAACTTGATAACAAACAGACCTACTTAGTGCGCACTGGTTCTACCAATGGTTTTCGCTCCTAACACTGAACACTGCCATTTTCATTTTTAAATCAGTCTATTAAATCCCAGCACCGAAAAGATGACCCATTTTTTTTCCTTATTTTAAATCTTTTAAAATAGAAGTTTATGAAAACTGCTTAATCCGGACCCGCCATAATCGCATATAAAATCGAAAGTTCTGGAATTTAAAAACCATTTTAAAATGGGACAACCACAAGATTCGGATTAAATGTATTCACTTGTTTTGAAATTTGAAAGCATACTTATCTTTCTCGTGCTTATATCAGCACAGTTAAATAACAAAGGATAGATATATTCTTGAATTTACTAGAAAATTCGGCATTTAAAATTGGTTGTCAACTGTCAACTTTCATTTTAATTCTTGTCGGGATCATTCTTGATTCAGCATTGACCGGCACGTTGTGAGCCTAAAGAAAGTTTGAAATAAAAGCGTTTGTATCCATTCCAGGAGAATTTACTGTGATAGTGATTTTTGTTCTTAATTTTGTAAATATTTCAAGTAATATAGAACCATGGCCGCGATGTCAGTCATCGGAATCGACCTGGGAAATGAGTCCTGCTATATCGCCGTTGCGAAAGCGGGTGGAATTGAAACGATTGCCAATGATTACAGTTTGAGGGCTACCCCGTAAGTATTTAAGTTTAATAGCGAGAGGTTTACCTAAATTTATTATTTTAGTTTCCTTTTTAAACCGTCATTAAAGCCTTGTAAATATCACCTTGACAGGATTACTCCCTATAAGGAGCTTTTAGCTCCTACACTACTTGCGTATATTTGTTAGTTCCTAAATATATCTGTATGATTATTGTATTTTTGTTTTAAGTAAAAATTTAGCATGCCATTTTGGTGGGTATCATTTAACTTTTATCATTTCAATAAGGTATGCTTGTCCTATTTGTATAAATACAAAAATAAACCCGCTGAGTACTAGTTACTTCTATACAGGGCATATATATTTTACTTATCGGACATGATGCCAATTATAATATTAGTTTTTTTCTGGCAACCTCTGGTTTTTTAGTTATGAGGCTTACAAGTGGTCTAATCTCAAAATGGATACTTTTCCAAAACTCCTCTTCAATCAATCAATCAATCAAAATCAAAATATGCTTTATTGACTTAAAAAATATACATTTTCATAGGGGCTAAAAAATATCTATATGGTATATAAATTACTAAACATATATGTATAAATAAATAATAATTAAGACAGAGAATTATAAGAAAAATATTAAAATTATACAATTAATTAGAAATTTACAGTAATAAAAAAAAAATATAAAAAAAATATATATTACATTTGACATTAACTATTACAAACAGAGATTCCAAAATAAATGAACAATTACCGTAACCAACAATTCTTGTAAACTAAGTCACAAACATAATCACACCAATCTTTATGCATCCGACACAGTGTCTGCATAAAATTCATCCAAATTATAATATGCCTTTACTTCCAACATCTTTTTAACTGATTTTTTAAAGTGTTTAATATCTTTTATATTTCTCAAAGAAACCGGTAGATGGTTGTACATTTTTAAAGATTCATATATTATAGACTTTTTTGTAAGGGTGGTTGTAGGTATTGGTAGTCTTAATTTATTTAAATTGCGTGTATTATAAACGCTGCATGTTTCATTGTCTTTATATTTCTTGTGAATAAGAATGGTCGTCTCTAATATAAAAATACAAGGCAGAGTCAAGATTTTTTCCCTCAGAAAATTCGGCCGACAGTGTTCTCTCGGTAGGATTCCACACATGAAACGTAAAGCTCTCTTCTGGAGCACAAATACTGATTGAAATAGCAGCCTACTACAGAAACCCCAAAAAGCAATTCCATATCTTAGGTGAGATTCTACTAAGGAAAAATAGGCAGTCTTTGCCAGTGACTGTTCCAGCTCATTGTAAACCACCCTGACCGCGTAGCAGCCAGAAGCAAGTTTTCTATTCAATTTAGAAACATGCTCGTTGAATTTTAGGTTTTTGTCAATGTATATACCGAGAAATTTGGTCACAGATTTGTTTTCTACTACACTAGTTTCAATGGGTATATCGTTGGTTGAAAATTTAAAAGTTATTATGTTAGTTTTTGCAATGTTAAGACAGAGAGAATTCGCATCACATCAATCATTCAATGTGATTAAATCATTGGTTAGGGAATCAGTAACATTATGCGAGTTTGATCCACGCCACAGAATAGTTGTGTCATCTGCAAATAATGTGAACTTTCCATCTATACCAATATTATTTAAGTCATTAATATAAATCAAAAACAATAAGGGTCCCAGGACTGACCCCTGAGGTACACCATGCCTTATTGTCTGCTTCCGTGAAGTTCCACTAGAGGTTTTCATGATTTGTTTTCTGTTAGATATGTATGATCGTAGCCAGTCCAAGGAAACTCCCCTAAAACCGTAACTATACAGTTTATTAAGCAGTACTCTGTGATTGACGCAGTCAAATGCTTTGGAAAAATCACAGAAAACCGCTGCAGCAACATCCCCCTCATTAAGCCCTGTATAAACTCCTTCAAGGAGAGCGAAGATGGCATCTTGAGTGCTCTTTGAACCCTGAAAGCCAAATTGATTTAAGGATAGTAGTTTGTGGCGTTCAAGGAAGCTAATCATTCTTGACTTGACTAGCCTTTCAATGATTTTTGAAAGGGTAGGTAGAAGAGAAATGGGTCGAAAATTCGCTGGCTGGTTGGGGTTACCACTCTTATATAAGGGTTTGACGACAGCTATTTTTAGGCATTGTGGAAATATGCCAGTATCAAATGAATGGTTGATAGCCGATACAAGAATGTTTAGGGCCACATCCGGCAAATTTTCAAAAACCCTTAAGGTAATGTTATCAATTCCCGATGAGTTTTTGTTTTTTATTTCTTTAATAGTGGCTTTTAATTCATTTACATCTGTGTGGAATAAACAGAAACTCTCAATTACTGAATTATGTTTTAAATACTGTAGAGGATCAGATTGAGGTACTAAATTGGCAGTTAGATTTTCAGCAACCGAACAGTAAAATTCATTAAGTTGGTCAGCATCGAGACTAACTGTACCCTGGTGAGATTTTATTTCTCCTCTTAAGTTATTTATAATTTTCCAGTGTTCCCTAGACTGGCTCTTGGCGCAAGAGATCCTATCTTTATAGTACTTAGTTTTTCTAGCCTAATTAAACTTCTATACAGAGATCTGTACCTATTAAAATAAGAATGTAAATTCTGATTAGACGTAAATTTTCGCAAACTATGTAAAAATCGATAATTTTTACCTGATATTTTTAGTCCCTTGGTAATCCAATGTTTTTTCTTTTTGGCTTTCAATTTTTTTACAGGGAATATTTTATTAAAGATATCTGTGATCTTTTGATTAAAAACTTCCAATGGACTTAAGGAATTTATTATAACGCACCAATTAACTTTTGCGACCTCTCTATTAAATTTACGGAAATTCTTAAACCTCTCCTCTACCTGTCCTAAAAGTTTTGAGTTTTTTAAGAGCTATTTTAATGTTCATTAGAATTGATTCGTGAATTGACATTCCACATGGTACAACAGTAATATTTATTTATTTATTTATTTAAACAATAAACGGGATGCCCCATTATAAAAACAATTAATACAAAACAGACAAAATATTCGATACAATAAAATAAAATATAATATGCAACTGTAACATCCTATTAAACATTACAATCCAAAAACAAGTTCAAACTACAAATACATCTACACTTACAGTTCGCTAATTCAGAGACCTATAATATTGGCTACGAAACACGCTAAGTGAGCTTCCAAAAGGATCTATATCAGGATGGCAATTTAAGTAATCCAGGGACCGTGAGATTGGACCGTGAATGCCATAGTTGGTCCGATGAAATGGAACAGAGAATACTCGATTGCTCCTAAGCGATCGAGTAGGAATCCTCAATTGAACCTGGCTAAGAAGCGCAGGGCAGTCAATGTTGCCATTAATTAGCTTATGTATAAAAGCAATGTCGCTAAATTCTCTTCTAACCTCTAACAGAGGCAGATTAAGATCAGCGGTCAATTCATCGACTCTGTCCAGCGCATTAAGTTTAAAGGCACAAAACCTCACAAATTTCTTCTGAACACTCTCTATCTGGGTCTTGTGGATGTTATAAAAAGGTGACCATACAGTAGAGGCATATTCAACATGAGATCTAACAAGAGAACAGTATAGTAGTCGCAAAGAATTCACGGACAATATATATTTGCAATGCCTTCCCTGTGATGTAGTTGTAGTGCTCCCTGAACGACATTTGTGAGTCGAACAGAATCCCCAAATCTCTGACATGTTCAACCACATTCAATTGATGATTTCCCACTGCATATCGCATTTGTACTTTCCTGTTATTTTTAAAGAAGCTAATAGAGCAACATTTAGCAACATTAAGCGATAGATCATTAATTATTGACCATTGATAAAAGGATGTTAAGTTTTGCTGCAAAATGTTGGAGTCACTCTCACTCTCAACTACTCGAAAGAGTTTCATGTCGTCAGCATAGAGCAAGAAGTGGCAGTCATTTAGATAGCTATCCAGGTCACTGAGGAATAAGTTAAACAGTATTGGGGCACAATGACCCCCTTGAGGAACACCAGAAGTTACATTTATCCATGTGGATTCGAAATTGCCAATCTTCACCTTCTGTCTTCGTCCCACTAGCATGCTTCCAAACCAACGTACAGCTCGGTCGCCGAACCCCAGCGCCCGCAGCTTAGCAATAAGTAACCCATGATTCACCCTGTCAAATGCCTTGGAGAAGTCAGTATAGATTGAATCCACTTGAGAACCTTGTTCCAATGCATTCAGCAGGATGGTTTCATACGTCACCAGATTAGTAACTGTAGACCTGCCACTAACAAATCCATGCTGACTCTCGCCAGCCCTACTCCCACACTTCCAACTAAGCTGATCATAAACAATACTATCAAAGAGTTTTGGGATTGCTGACTGTCTAGAGATGCTTCTGTAATTTTCAATGGACTCTCTTTCCCCAGATTTAAAAATCGGAATAATATAACTTTCCTTCCAGACTTCTGGAAGCTCACCCTCGGCCAGTGATCTATTAAATAGCAGCATTAAGGGTTTGGAAATGCAGTATTTAAGTTTACATAGTAGGTATTCAGGAATTTTATCAGGCCCTGAAGATAATTTCATAGGCAAATGTGAAATTTTTTCAAATACACTAGCTAAATCTATATCACATATTTCAAAGTCGATATTATGGTTAAAACTATATACAGGTACCTCAACAACTTTATCACTAAATACAGTGGAGAAATAGTCCGAAAATAGATCAGCTATCCTCTGACCATTATCAGCCATTCTGTTATCATAAAACATGCAGTCAGGCAACTCAAATGATTTTCTTTGATTGTTCACAAAAGTCCAAAAGCTTCTTGGATTCTCAGAGAGACCATCCTCAACTCTTCTCAAATACTCCATATAATCCCTTTGAGCCAATAATTTACACCTAGATCTGAGTAATGAGAACCGACCATAGTCTCTCTGAGAGCCACTACGCAAATACCCTTTGTGAGCTATTTTTTTATCAATAATCAGCTTCTAAGCTCGGCAGTAAAGTAATTAGGAAAATTTGAGTTACCAAACGTTTTAACAGGTACATAAGCGGAAATAGCAGTGTTTAAGATATCATAAAATAAATAAGTACATTCATTCACATCTCTGCCAAGAAATAACTCATCCCACTCAATAGCCCCAAGATAATGCTGAAAAGAAATAAAGTCAGCATTCTTAAAGTCATAGTAAGTGGTATGACACTTCAGAGCATTAATATGGTCAACATTAACCTCAAATGCATATGCGATATGATGTACACTATTAGAGAGTAGACAGTCACTGGCCGCAACAATAGACAGATTCTTAAAATGACTAAAAACTAAATCTAAAAATACATTACGGTTATTAGGTACAGTAACAAGCTGATTCAAGTTTAAAAACGTAAAATGTTCAGCAACAGTTCTGGCACAGCTACCAGGTGGACAGTCAACGTTCAGTCCACTATCTGAATTAGTCCATACAGCTTGTGGTAGGTTGTAGTCGCCACACAGAATAAGTTTAGCAGATAGATAGTTATGGCAAACTTCTTCGACAGCATCACAGTGATGTTGATAGTGTACAAGGTCAGAGCCTGGGGGTATATATAAACCACCAAAGACTAAATGGGATGATCCATGTTTAACAAATACAAATAAGTGTTCTACTGAAGTAAATTCAGTCTTTATTAAGCGAGAATACAATTTCCTCCTGACAAAAATCATAACTCCCCCACCCCCAGATTTCTGACTTGTTAAATGTGATCTATCGCTACGATATAGCCTATATCCCTTTACGGTCATTTCAGCATCATTAATTTTACTATTTAGCCAGGTCTCAACCAATATTATCACATCATAGTCAGCAAGAGCAACAGCTTGCTTTAGTTCCTTAATCTTGGTCTTCATTCCTCCTACATTCTGGTAATAGATCTTTAATGGGGCCGATTTCCGTTTTTTTCATGACCATTACTTGTCTGATTTGAATTCAGATTACCATTAAATAAGGAGATTTTACCTATATAAGGAGTACCATTATTATATTTAATAGATATATTCTCTTCTCCATCTTTCTTTCTACGATCTAATTCCTCATACAGTGACTTAAGATGGGCTCTTTGCATCATTGTAAGATCGGGCCTAATTTTTATATTGCTAGACCCAATCTTCCGCCTTTGCTTAAGACAATTTACTGCCGTGGTGGTATCGGGAAATATAATTTTAATTGGTCTAGATTTTGAACCTCGTCTACCGACTCGCAGTACTTTAAAATCGTCAGAAGACCGCACTTCTAGTTTTTCCAGCAGGTTGAGAATATAGGCTTTGTCGAAATTTAGTCGATCACTAGTGTTATTGGACGGACTTTCAGGTGCATTAAAAACCATAACATTTTTTGACCGGGCATTCCGTTCCTGTATTTCTGTAAACAGGTCGCATTGACCACTAGAAGTGCCCTGACCACTGTCTCCCAGACTCACCGCACACACTGCTACCCCGTTCCTCGCCTTAAGGTCCGAGATATCGTTTTGGAGCTTGTTAACTTTTGCTTCAAGTTCATCGATTCTCTGGTTTTTTTCACTTATATTTTCCTTAATTTCTTTAAGAGTAGCTTCAAGTCCATATTTCTGTTCCAATAACAGTTCAATTAAGCTGGAGACAACAGTCAAAACATCCTTATTTGTGGTATTTGCTTTTTTTAGCAAATTTGAAATCTGGCCTCTTATCATATCACTCACATTGGTGTCCACTGTTGCAACGGAGTCGATAACATCAGATTTATCATGGGCGTTTTTGGGGAAACACGACGAATTTCCCGTTCGGTCTGAAGCAGAACCACTACTATTTCCGAAAGACAATCGTTTGTTATCACTCCTTTTGCAGAATTTGCACTCCCAGTTATGTGATTTGGTTCGTTTATGCAAAGCAAGAACTTTATCGTACTCCAGTTTTGATAGACCCGAACATCCCTTATGAGTCCACGAACAGCACGTGCAACACTCTATAGACGTCTGATTACTCTTAATTTCCCGATCACAATAGCCGCACACACTTACATCCGTCATCTTTAATGCTGTATTTATTTACTGAGTTCAATAAATGAGACGTAGTATAGAATAGCAAATTTGTGATAATACTAATGAATTCAATACATGAAACGGACTATATATATTTTTTGTACTTTGATATAAATTCCAAAGGTTTTTTGAATATAGAATACAGTTAAATATGACGGAAACCGAAGAACAATTTTTCCGGAAACGCGATACTAGAGTCACTAATAGCGGCGGCACCAAAAACCACCACACTATACAATTAGATAACTATTCAAAAACACGACAAGAAAAACCAATTACAAACTATTAAACCATTAAAAATTAGCTCTACAAGATACACGCTACTCTGCACTTGTTTACTTGTTCAACGTTTACTTATTGTCAATGTGTTCTTCACTTATATTTGTGCATATGTAATCTATTGTACTGCATGATAGGCTAGAAATGTGGGTTGGTGTTTCCACAATCATTCTTAGATCAAAAGATATTAAAAGCGTTTTTAAGTTTTTCGTGTGTGCTGATTCAGAATCGCTAAAGTCAATGTTAAAGTCCCCGCCGATTAAGAGCCGTGAATTAATTGGCAGACTTAATAATAATGCCTCCAACCTTTCTAAAAATATATTTATAGCGCCTCCAGGTCGATATATGCAGATTATATATAGGTTATTAATTTTATTAAATACAATAGAAAACTCAAATTCGCCCACAACCAACATTCCATCAAATCTGTCTATGTGCACTACATTGGTGCAAGAAGGATCATTTTGAACCAAAATCATAGTACCACCATATCCGGCCTCACGAGAAAATCTGGACATTATTTTATATCCAGAAATGTGACATGGTTCTTCTGGTTTCAACCAGTGTTCCGTGAGCAACAGAAGATCAGGCATACCATAAGTATTTAGAAATACCAAAAACTCATTAACTTTATTGCGAATTGACTGTATATTAACTACAAGTACAGACACATTGCTATCTACATAATTTTTTTTGACTTTGAAAGAACTGGAGGTGGATCTAAAAAATCATTTGATTCAGTCGGTTCGCTATTTTGTATTTGTTGCGGAGATGAGCTTGTCATATTAGTATTTTTTGTTAGGTTAGAAGACATTTTAACATAAACTAAGTTGGTTATTCTGTTTTTGCAAAAATTATTACCTATTTTGTTTTTAATTGAGGTTACCAATTTTGTTAATCCCTTTTTGTTTAAATATAAACTCTTTTTAATAAAGTCCCTAACAGTAAACATATTACTTAGATCTAATATATCTACACTAATAGAAAACATTTTTAATTTATTTGTTATATTTATTAGAGTGTCACTGTTCATAATAACATTATGAGTGAAGCCAATCTCATAATTTAATGGCAAGCTGCATATCAAAAGATTGGTATGGAAACACTTGTTAGCTAAAAAAGTTATATCATTAATGGAAATTTTTGAATCCGTCAAACCGGCCAACACAATAACATAGTCCGATGAAGTCAAATCAGCTGTATAACAATCCAGACTGGAAACAACTTCTTTAAATTTAGCAAAGGGCTTACAAAATACTTGAATGTCATAGGAAGATCCAAGCAGTCTGCTAAGCGGTCCATAAATGTTTTTTCCACTTTGATCAGTTAAATAAAATAAATAAATAAATAATGTATTTATTTAGCACCTGGCTATTATTACACAACTTTACAATTAAATCATTAAATTCTATAAAAGTTAATTTTTGTAATTACATTTGTTCTTAATCTAAAACATTTCCAATTATCAGCCTATCTAAATAAAGTCTTTTAACTTTCTTTGTAAACATTTTTAAATTTTTTAACGTTTTTAGTTCCGTTGGCAGAGCATTAAATAGCCTAAGACCATTTCCAAATAAATACTTATGCATGTATGTGCTTCGTTCAAATGGAATTTCAAAGTTGTCCCTAGAGCGTACATTGTAGGAATGGATAGAAGATCTCGGTATTAAATAATTTTGAAGATAAGGAGGCATTAAATTATTTTTAGTTTTAAAAATCATTATAATGTTAGACATTTCTATGCTCTGCCATACTGTAAGCCAACTCAACGATTTTAACATTTCCTTTATTGGTGTGTACTTATTACAGCCTAAAATAATTCGCATTACTTTATTCTGCAACAATTGTAAACGATTAACTTCATCTTTATTACATGCTAACAACAAGGAGTTACAATAGTTAAAATGTGGATAAATTATTGTATTATAAATTAACAATTTAGTCCATTGGCTTAAGTTCTGAGATATTCTACGAAAAAAACCTACTTTTTTACCTATTTTTTACACATAAATTCAATATGTGCAGAAAACTTCAGTTGAGGGTCAAGAATTACACCCAAATACTTCATTTCATTTACCATATCAATCTTATCGGTGTTAATATAAATATTATAATTTTTCTCAAAAAACGCTCTACAGTTTAATTTGGTACCAAGAATCATATATTTTGTTTTTCCAGAATTTAATTTTAGTTTATTTATACAAAGCCAATCATACAGCGTAGAGGTTCCAAATTAATATCATCAACAATTTGATCATAATTTCTTCCTGTTACTGAGAGAAGCGTGTCGTCCGCAAATAAACTCAAGTCAGCCTTTTAAAGATTTTGTGCATATCATTTATGTAAATTATAAACAAAAGCGGCCCCAACACGCTTCCCTGGGGAACACCTACATCGTTTCTAATGGGTTCTGACACAACTCCATTTATTTTTGTTCTATGGTACCTATCAGTTAAATAATTTTTAATCCACTTTAAAGCACAAGATGACACTCCGTAATTTTCAAGCTTTTTTAATAGATACTCACGATTTATGGTCTCAAACGCCCGCTTAAGGTCTACAAAAACACCAATGACAACATTACCCTCACCGATGTCTTTACGCCACCTCGTACACACATATTGTAGTGCCGATTCGCACGAATGGCCATCTCGAAAACCGGACTGTCCAGGAAAGATAAAGTTTTGTTTTTCAAAGTATGCACAGTTGCCCAGACACCACTATTTCTATAACTTTATCAGCAACTGGAAGTAGGTTGATAGGTCTCATCTCTTCTGGTCCTGTTGGATTTTGTACTTTGGGTATTGGCACAATCACACTTATTTTTGTTTTCTTTGGGACCCTGCCCGTCGACAGAGAAGTGTTAACCAAATGAAGCAATGGATAGCCAACCTGATCAAAAATATTCTTTAACAACCTTATATTACAGATTTCATCAGATGTCGATTTATTCTCTAGACCCATTACTATACTTTTCAACTAGGATAAGTTGACTAAGTTAAAACTTTCAAGTTTTGCCTCTCCAGCATCACCAATGCTATAATTTAAATCATTAGTTTGATTTGGAATACTTTGTACTATCTCTGTTATACTTTCTGCATAAAAGTTGTTAAAGTTTTCTTCTAAAGGTCCCGTATTATGTGGAAAAGATATATTCTCAAATATAGTTTCATTATACTTATCACCACCCACTAAGTCTTTTAAAGTTCGCCACATTTTTTTACTGTCACCCTTACATCTGTCTATGTTTTTTTCATAATATGCACTTTTTTCCTTTCTAATTGTAGACACCACTTTATTTCGTTTATTTTTGTAATCCACCCAATCATCCTCCCCTTTTGTTAGCATAAATCTTTTATAGGAAATATTCCTTTCATTCTGAGCTTGTATCACGTTCTTGTTTATCCATGGTATTGTGCTGCAGGAAATTTTCCTCTCAGGAGCAACTCTATTCACTGTTTCCATAATATTATTCATAAAACTGGTATAAATATTGTCAACACACGTAGAAGTGTAGTTCCAGTCTTTCTCAATTAAAGCAATGTTAATTTGATGCATGTTCTCGTCATTTAAATTTCTTACAGTTTTCTGTCTACTCTCTCTAGGGAAGTATTCATGGTCTAGACAAAATCCTATTGTTGTATGATCAGACAGTTGAGGAAACCGTCTTCCAGTCTCTCGAATGTGGTAATCATTTGTAAATATAAGATCTATGAGCGATTCTGTGTTAGGTGTCACCCGAGTGGGACTTTCAACTATCTGTTTCAATCCCGCGTCTTTACTAATTTGTTCAAGCTTTTTCTTACTTAAACTGTCACTATTCCACCAGATGTTAAAGTCTCCCATTATTATTAGCTTGTGTCTTGTTACCTCCATATCATTAAAGACATCTTCCAACATTTTTAAAAATATGTCCATTTTTCCGTTAGGAGAACGGTACAGCGAACCAATAATTATATTTTCACTCTTAAGTTTGAGTTTTACCAAGATATTCCAAAAATGACCGCTATTTGCTTCGTTCTTAATTACGTTAGCAGGGATATGATCCCTTACATATATCACAACACCGCCGGTATGTCGACTATTAGAATAACAAACAAAATGTTTATAGCCAATTATTGAAAATTCTCTATCCTGAAAACTTTCTGTGATATGCGTTTCAGTTAAGCATAAAATAAGAGGAGCTTCTTTTTGGATTAAACTTTTTATTTGTATCATCTTATTGTTAATATTATTATTTTTCCCGATCTATTTTTGCCAGCATGAATTGTGCCTTCATGTTCACTAGAAGCACTTTGTGTGGTATTTCCATCATTACTTCTGTATTACGTACTTTAATGCATTTTCGTTGCACATTAGGAGTTTAAATGACAAAGCTTTTAAAAGCACGATAAAAAAAACCTTTTAAAAAATGCTTTTTTTCCGTTAAAGAATACCTGGGCACTGGCTTCATTTTTGATTGCTGACTAGTTTTTCTTAAAGAGAATGATACTCCAGGACTTTCATGGCTGCAAAGCTTTTTATAAAATAAATTGTTTTAGTTTTATTCAATTTTAAAGATTGTATATGACTGTGTTTTATTGTGATGTAACTGTACTGTCTCTCTTATTTTAGTATAATTTTTAAGTAATTAATATATTTTGTGGATTGTTTTATTTTAATTTGTTTTAACATGTAATAATTGTATTCATTTCTTATATTATGTAAATTGACATGTAAAAACACTTATGTAGTGTAATTACCAAGGTACAAATAAATAAATAAATTTATTTGTGATGTGTCATGTTAATTAAAGGTTTTTAATTCATCCCTTAATCTATTGATTTTATTGTGACATAACTTGTTGCCACTTTCCAAAACCCTTATTGAATTTATCATTTCCTTATTTGTATTAGTTAGATCTTGAATGTTTGACTCCAGCCCACTGATGTTTGCAGTCTGTTGGTGAATAATTTTTTCAAGCGAAATTTTTTGATCTAGCAAAGAGCTAATTTTATGTTTGAGTGTGAGAATTTCTTTCATATGTAGGTTTATGTTTTCGACATACTCTTTTTCAGCTTCTGCAATCTTTCTTTCATTTTCAACAACTTCATTAGTGAAATCTTCAGTTCTTCTTCTTTCTCTTTTGTAGCGAGATTCCTGTTGTTTTATTTCGTCTTGAAGTTTGAATACCTTTTCCTGAAGCACTTGAATCTTGAGTGTCGGCCATTTTTGTTTTTTGGTTATGATTTTTTTGTTGGAGGGTGTCAATTTCGTCGTTTAAAATTTTTGTTTGGTCTTCTAAAAGTTTAATTTTGTTCTGTTCTTTGTTCTTTAAAACTAATTACCATGAAATGGGAACAAACACTAATTGGGCACTTACATATTAAACAAATACACTAAATTTACAATATTTTATTGATTATTTTTAGTAAAAAACACCTCAGATGAATCATGTTTTTAATTTTTGGTTTAACTTAATGATGAATTAGGCAGCCAGTTATTTTTTACTGAAAGTAAATACTAAAATTAGTTTATTTTAAGGTTAGTCAAGGTAAAAAATTCCCTATTTTACGAATTTTTTTGAAAAATTTGAATACAATGATACATACCTTTTTACTTATTTAGATAGAGAAAAAAAATCCTAACAAAACGGCGAAAACCGCAATTTAATATCTCTTTTCAAACCGAATATATTCGCAAAAATATAAATACTACATAGAGACGTAACGCATTTAAGGACACAATGTTTTCTACTAGGCCGATTTTTTTAGGTAAAAATTAAATTTATACATTTTTACAAAATCTAATGACATACTACGTAATTTTTACTAATTTAAACCCATTTAACGATATTATACAACATTAGATAATTACCAACCTATAACTGTAATAATCCATCGAGCGTGGTCCTTATCAAGTTAGCTTTGAAAATAAAAGGATGCTAAAATGTCAAAAATCCAACAATTTCTATTTCAGAATATAATTTTTAGTGTTGTGCTATTGTGTTTTTAAAAGATGCTTTTATTGCTTGAAGAAGCAGTTGATATTGCTATTTATTTTGAGTGTCTGCAAAATGCGACAATAGCTGCCAGGCTGTATGTATTGAGATATCCTTAGAGAGGCCGGTACGGCAGCGGCAGCAGAATGTTCACTTGTTTAACAAATCGCTTTCGTACCACGGGAAGTGTTCTTCGCCCCTTACACCGCAGACGCCGTAGAACTGGGGAAAATGTCATCAACGTTTTTGCTTATGTAGAGTTTAATCCTCAAGCAACAAAGGCATTTTTAAAGAACACAATAGCACAACACTAAAAATAATATTTTGAAATAAAAATTGTTGGATTTTTGACATTTCAGCATCCTTTTGTTTTCAAAGCTAACTTGATAAGGAACACGCTCAATGGATTATTACAGTTTTAGGTTGGTAATTATCTAATGTTGTCTAATATCGTTAAATGGATTAAAATTAGTAAAAACCATGCAGTATGTCATTAGATTTGTAAAAATTTATAAATTTAAGTTTTACCCAAAGAAATCGGCCTAGGTAAAAAACATTGTGTCGTTAAATGCGTTACGTCTCTATGTCGTATTTATATTTTTGCTAATATATTCGGTTTGAAAAGAGATATTAAATTGCGGTTTTCGCCGTTTTGTTGGGATTTTTTTTCTTAATCTAAATATGTAAAAGGGTATATATCATTGTATTTAAAATTTTCAAAAAACTTTGTAAAATAAGTTAGTTTTTATCTTGACGCCCTCTAGCGGCGTTTGTGAGATGAGTGTAGCAATAGTTTATACACCTGAAAATAATGCTTAAAATGCACTTCTAAACGAGACCAAGTTTGCTAAATTCGGTTAAAGAAAACCGGAGTTATTAGCACTTTTCTAAATTAAACTTTAACCTTCCCCCACCACTTTAATTTAGAACTGATAAAAATTACACCTGAAGCTTCTTTGTTTAGAAAACATTAAAGAATAAAATAGAACTACTTATTGATACAGTTTATTTGATATTTTTTTGAGAAATGTATATTTTTATGTTTTGTTGTTACCCTTACGCCCCCTAGCGGCCATCCCACAGACTTGAAAAAAATTTCCAGCAATTTCTCTTGGTCACTTTTATCTAAAAAATTTTTTCCCGATAGTTATACCATTAGTAGTTTCTGAGATATAGCCGACTACCTCTCTTAGTGGAACACCCGGTACATTTCTTATAATGTAAGTTGCTTTTTTTTAAATTTATGTAAGAAGGGTGTTTCCTCAAATTTTGACAGCTTCTAGCGACCTTATTATTCCAGATAGAAAAAAAAAAAATTAGATAAAAATTGTAGGGTATCATCCAAACCGTCCGAATTTGCTACTTAAACAATTGAGCATCACCGGTGAACTTTTTGACTTATTGTGTACTTTTTTTAATGAAACACCCTATATATTATGTGTTTATTGAATAGCGCCTAAAATTCTCTTCTTAAAAATATATATGTTGCCTATAATTCATTCATCCATTGTTGAAATATCCGCTATTAAAAAATCAAAATATTACTAATTTACTATATGAAATAAATCACAGTAACCATTGGAAAACGAAGTTATCATATTAAAATTATTGATTATTTCAATAGTTACTGTGATTTATTTCATTTAGTAAATTAGTAATATTTTGATTTTTTAATAGCGGATATTTCAACAATGGATGAATGAATTATAGGCAACATATATATTTTTAAAAGGATAATTTAGGATAATTTTAGGCGCTATCCAATAAACACATAATATATAGGGTGTTTCATTAAAAAAAAGTATACAATAAGTCAAAAAGTTCACCGGTGATGCTCAATTGTTTCTTTAAGTAGCAAATTCGGACGGTTTGGATTATACCCCACAATTTTTATCTGAATTTTTTTTTTCTATCTGGAATAATAAGGTTGCTATAAGCTGTCAAAATTTGAGGAAACACCCTGTACATATAATATAAGTCACCTCGAGCCTAATAGATAAGTAAACTAAGATAAATATGGATCATATAAAATTATATTTTGGACTGAAAAATTCTGAGTCTTAATCCATTAAAATGTTTTCATTTTACATAAATTTAATAAAATTCTTTAAAATTAAAATATTTAAAAAATGGGTTCAAGGATTTTGCCCTTTGCCACACCAGTTTTGGTTAGTATAATTTGGTGTCATATTAAAAAGCATTGATTTATTACTCATGTAAATAACTAAAAGTAGCATAAAATTATTTGTCATTTTAGTATAATGATATAAAAACAAAGATCTAAATAAAAAATATAACTTAAAAATAGTCAATGTTGCAGTAAAACCGTAGGTACAGGGCTGGCGACCCATACCCAAAAACCCATAAGCAAAAACCCACATAAAAGAAAAAAAACATTTTTAGGATGTAGATTTTTACATAATTTACTAAGGGTCTTACCCATTACGGATTTATGCAGATATATACACATTATACAATTAAACTAAATTAAAGAATAAGCAATATCAATGGCTAAAAAAAAATCAGCTTTCAGACATTTGCTATTGCCTTGCATATTGTGCATCATAAGCATAAGGATTCTCTAGAACATCTACCATAGTGCCCAGCACATTAAGAACTTCTTGATCTTCCAAGTTTTTCATTCTTAAGGTGGATTTATATTGGATCTAATCCACATTTAGATATTTTTTATTTTCCAGCGCCAAACCAAAACACATTTTAGGTTAAATTTTCATCAAGAAATGTCAAAAATAGCAAAAACTCAATAACCCAACAAAGACACCAAAACCCTACACAAAAACCCCACAACTTGATACAAAAACCTGGTTTTTTTCCAGCCCTGCGTAGGTAATGCTAGAATAAATGAAAAATTAAAATATTATAAACATAAAACTAAGATTTAAGACAAAAATGTTTATTATAAACTTGTATTAAAAATAATCATTATAAAGCTCTTGTATTCTATAACTATTTCTCTTTAGCTCCCTTTTTACAATACACATGCAGGGTGTCCAGTTATAAATGTAATCCCCATCAACTTTTTATTTGTGACATTTGGTAAAAACAGGTTTAATATAGATGTTTATTCTTTTAAAATTTTTTCTTTAAAAACATCCTTTCACATGTACAGTGTGTTTCAGAAAGTCTGGATGTGGTCCTACTATCTTATTTCAAATGAGACCCCTATTTTTTTATTTGAGACTTGCATTTTTCTTAAAATTCTAAACATTTTTGATGTAGCATACCCTATGTCTGACTTTAATTTTTACATCTCAAAATGCAAAAAACCATAAGCTTTATCATTATCACATGATATTGCTGTTTGTTGATTTCATCAATTAGCCATGAAATTTGACAAATCCATCAAATAAATACAGCTACTCCAAATAATTAAAACTAATGCCAGTGTCAAAGAAAGTCATTTAACGGATATTTGAAACTTCATGGCTAATTGATAAAATGAATAAACAAAGCGATAGTGTGATTATAAAGCTTATAGTTTGTTGCATTTTGCGATGTCACCATTAAAGTCAGACATAGGGTATGCTACATCTAAAATGTTTAGAATTTCAAGGAGAATGCAAATCTAATTTAAAAAATGGGGACTTGTTTAAAATAGAATAGTAGGACCACGTCCAGACTTTCTGAAACACTGTGTATAAGTAAAAGAAAGTTTTTTAAAAATTTTATTTTAAACCACCAAACTTTGATAGTGAACTCGTTTTTCCCAAACGTCAAATTAAACAGTTAATAGGGAGTTACATTTTGGGTATTATGTATTATGACTTCTAAAGACAGACCGACAGGTAGACAAATTAGAAATTATTATCTTCAAACATTAAAGATGCCACATTTCTAGCTATATTTAGAGGAATACCAAGAACATTTTTTTTAACAACGCCTTTTATCCTATTAAACATGTTTCAGTTAAGAAGACAATAAAATAATCTTACAAAAATATGTAGGTAGGTAGGTTTAAAGCAAGTGGACTTTTTACGCCCTCCACTGCGACCGCTCGGTCTATTTTGGCTCACACTTTTTATATTTCTCCCAATAGGATCGGACTTCTAATGAATCCGATACCAGATTGGGAGAGAGTTCTTACACCTCCTCTTACTCGTGTCGCTACCGGACACGAGCACAATGTGTTCTGATGTGTTTTGGTGTCTCTGTCTCCTGGAGAGTATGACGAGCAGACAATTAGATGCATCATGCCCTCCTCTCCCAGTCTAGTGACGTGGGTAGCTACCAGGTCCTTGTTACAGGAACCAGATGTTCTTTCTGAGGCCGCATCTCCGGCCTTATCCTATGAAAACGGTCCTATCCGCTTTCTGTTTAAAGCCAGGGAACCCTTTTTCCTATAAAGGCGGTTCTGTCCGCCTTCTGTTTGGATTCAGGGAACCCTTCCTAAGCACCTGTTTGTTCGGGATGGATTAGCCCTTCCCTGTGAAACAGGCGCCAGTGACTTTAGGAGCACCTTTCGAAACTGATTCACCCGTTTCGGTCGGCGCACCTTTGTCTGCTTGTGACCTTGTCTGGCAGTTTAGAGCAGAGGTTCCCAAACTTATTTTGTCTAACGCCCACTTTGAAAATCAGTTATTTTCTAGCGCCCCCCATTTTTTTGTTACCTTAAAAATCTCCATAACATATTAGTCTCGCCTGGAATTTAATTAAACCTATATTCTAAACGACACTTTTCTTTCCAGAGAGAGCAACTTTACAATATTAAGAGTATGTTTTATTTAAAATTATCAACATTAAGCAATTATAATTCAACTTTACAATATTAAGTGGAAAGTTCGAATCTTTTTACTGAATTAATTCATTTAATTCATTCACTTGAAAAGATTCGTTCGCAACCGATTCACTTTATTATTATGCCGGTCGGACTCGGTCGGTTTTGAATTCCACAAAAAATGTGATAGTTAGTTATCTTAAATAAAGAAATTATTTGCATTTATTTTATTTTGATATAATTATTATTTTAAAAAATATATTTGGAATAAAACTTTTAAAAACTATAATCAATAAAACTTACAAATTTACCTGCAAATTAAATCTTTGATCAAAAGAATAGTTAAAATAAAGAAAAAAAATCTTTTAATTGCCAAATAGGTGTATAGCCAAAACTGACTCAAACCGACAATACGCATAAATTGTTTGCCTAATACACCTCTGGTAATGTGAACAAAATCGAAATATAACAAACCGCTCGCCACTTGTCAGGTCGTAGCACAAAAACCAACAGAATTACCGAATCTTCGAGTTCGTGTTCGATTCTGACTTAGTGACCTTATGAACGAAACGAATTAAAACTAGGTTCGTTATTCATCGCAGAGCGATCGAGCAAGTGGGTCAAAAACGATTCGAATCAGGGAATTAATGTATTCGAATCAGTGCACTGTTTCGTTCTTTTTAAACGAATCGTTCGCGAACGACACACCTCTAGTCACGTCAGTCGCCGGACGGTCGCGAGCCGCGACTTTGTATTTGGGCACCTGCACTCCTTTTTTATTCTGTGCCTGCACTCCGCAAACACGAACCGACGAACATTGACGGACTAAAATACAGGATTGCATAAATAATTCGTACAATATTTGTTCGCGCCAATTATAATTAAACCTTCTAAGTTTAATTTTATTTTTTCTTTAGTTTTACTAGATTAGGTACATAAAAAAATCCCGCGTTCGGCAAGTGCTCCGCTTGACCGCAACAATATATACATATTTTTGCGACACTTGAAGACACGAATATCTTTCAGTGTTTGATACCTATTACTAAATATCTTAATATATAAATAGCGTTGTGAACGCATTGAAAATATTAAATATTTAATATATTTTTAATTTATATTTATACAATAAAATAGGATAAAAATATGAACTAACAAATGGATGTTGTGTAGTGTAGGATTTTAATTTTCAGTGAATTCTAAAATATGAATTAGCTGAAGTAACAAATCACCCATCGCCCCCCCAAATCACATCAGAGCCCCCCAATTTTTTCTGGGTCCCTTACCGCCCCCCTCTAGGTCGCCAGCGCCCACAAGGGGGCGTTATCGCCCACTTTGAGAAAGACTGGTTTAGAGCTAGGGAAGTAATAGTCCACCACGGCAGAGCCCCGCATTACCGCAGTAATCTGAGAGGTCGCCCTGTATCTTAGAGGCACCATTGGAGACACTTGTTTAAGGCACAGGATGTCATTCACTCATCAGCATGGTATGCTAACACCTTGAATTAGGCCTTGTGTTCATCTTAGCTTCGGATCCCGTTCCATATGCTAGTCAAAAGAGTTGCCGATAACCAGCAACTCTAGCGCATGTTCCAAAAGATCCTACTGGGCCCAACCACAACGACGATGTGTGAACACAGCGGTTGGGACAAAAATATGTACTCACGTCTAGATTTATTATGTTGTAGTTTACTTGTCATTCTTTGTCTTGTATTTTTTTGTATGTCTTCATTATTATTTTTTAAATGTAACATGAGAGATCTTGCCCGAGCTGTGCGAGACAACAATCGGCTGAGGGCGTACAAGTGCATTACGCCAGGGGTGCAAACAATATTTTTTGTACAACTAAAATTACTGACTAAGCTTTTTCTGTAGTTATTTCTTTAATTGTTGTTAACACTGGTATAACGGATTCTTTTGCTGATGTTACTGTTAAGCCTAAGCCAAATTGATTAAACAACTTTTAAGTTACCAAAGAAATACTTAATTACATGTGGTGTCGAAAAAAAGGTTTTTTAAATTTGAATTATGAGCCGAAATAATCCAGAAATAGGAGAAACTGCCAATAAAGTCTGCCTACAGTTGTTGCCAGAAAAGGCAAGACTAATTTATGAAAAGGCATATGGTGATTTTATGACATATCTTACGCAGGAGGCGGTTTATTGACTGTGAAGCGTCATGGAGGTTGGCGCCAAAAAAATTATAAGTGCCAGCAGAGCTGTCGCAATTACGCAGTAATTCAATTACAATTACCAATTACTCTTCTAGGTAGTAGTAAATTACGATTACCAATTACTAGCGTGTTTGTTAAAATTAATTTAATTATCAATTAAAACTAAAAGTAATTGAAAATTTTGGCATTTACTTGATTTAAATTACCACATATATTAAAAACGATACACTAAACAAATAAAATATTTATACTAATATGCATCATGTGGCACTATTCAAACTGTTTTCTCGGCAAGTTTAACATTAAATGACTCTAAAATAAAAAATTCTTTTTATCCTACCTCAAAAATCAAGATATTCTCACAAAAAAAGTATAAAAACGGTGGCGGTAAGCATCAATTGAAAATACTAAATCGGCGCGGAGGCGGCGTTCGCCGGATTTAAAGCGGCCTACCGTGTTTCAAGATGCTCTTTCTGGCTGGCCAAAATTCCGGCAGTTTTTCCATAAAGAAAGGTAATTGCATTTTTTGTAGTAATTAAATTATTTAATAGGTAATTGAATTCATTTTTAAGTAATCCACTTACTTTATAATCGAATTACTTTCTAAGTAATTGAATTACTTGGGATTCGTGAAAATCAATTACCAATAATGTAATCGTACATTATCCTATTAATTGATAATCCACATACAATTACCTATTTCTAAAAGTAATTGAATTAAAGTAATCCAATTACTAAAAAGTATTTGAATATGATTTTTCAGTTATGTTAATTCAAATAAGTAAATTGTTGTTTTGCCAAAAATTGAGGTCTTATTTATTTTTATTATTCTTTTATAAATTTAAAATTGCAATTCTACCTCCTCAAATGGGAGCGTAAAATTGTATTTTACGCCCGGTCGTACAAAAACGGGTTTTTTAAAATGTAGTAAAAAAATAACTTTTTTTTTTTCTTAAAAACTTAAAATTTAAAACTTGGCCTGTTTATTTTATATTTTGAAGAAAGGGAAAATGCACCCTTGGTATTATAGGAACAAACTCAACATCCTATAAGAGCAAATTTACTGTCCTCTTTCCATGGAAAAAATACTTGGAAGAATAGCATGCGATTTATGCCTAAAAGCAGCTACGCTATATTCTGCTTGCCTCTTGGACGGCTGTCGGCTATTTCTGTCACTGCCGTCCTACTATAGAGGGTAAAGGTAGAGACGACCATCTCATATGGCTATTTGGCTTAAAAAGATGCCCAGAATAGCATTAAATACAGAGGCGCTGGTGTAGCAGTTTGTATGGTGTGAATTTGACCGGAATATATAAAGTAAAGTTTAAAAACGGTCCTCTGGAACACGTCATCTTAATTTACTGCAATTTGGTGGCTATTTTTGTAACACAGATATGGTTCTCCTTATATTTATGCTCCATACATCCTACTACGGCATTGGTCTGTACGGCAAGCACAGGAACGACGGACACATACCGACATCCGTCTGGTTAAACAGTTTATATAAGTTTTAAAATATGTTTGGTATGAACCACATTAGCTTAAATGATATTTTGAGTTGGTGTTGTCCATACACGACATCCATCCAGAAAGCATTTTTTTTCCTGTTGTGTATAATACAAGGAAGCCCCACTGAAATGATTAAGGTAGTTTAACTATCTTTTTAAAAGAATAGTACTTATAATAAAAATATATAGTAAAAATTGCAGATTACATGTTATCCCTAAGGCTTTTGTCCTTTATAAAAGTGATGATTCACCACAGGTTTGATTTTAAAGATACCAGTGTTGTCTGTTAGGCGTTCCTTAAGAAATATTTACAAAGTAGCCACATTTAGAAGATGCCGGGTTGGCAAAAAAACACTTTTTTCCTATTTTGACCAGGGCAGTGGTCAATGGTTGTTTACATTTGTTTCTTACGTCTCACAAATCTATGTACTGTATGTTTGTTTGGCTACTATTTTTAAGTTTTATTTCATATTTATTAATTTTATTGTAATTTGACTTGTGTAATTAAATTGTATGATTTATTGACATTAGTAAAGAATCAATCAATGTGTTAATCTTCAAACAGGCAACAAAATCCCAACAAAATTTTAATATATTTGGGTGGTAAAAAAATCAAAACATATTTTATTATGATTCTCTTAAATACTTCTAGACTCATTCTTTCTAATCTGTATCAGGTAAAGATTGAAATACAGACAGTAGTCCGAATGTGAAAACACGCAACATTAATCTTTTAGAAATTGCTACACATCAATAAGAGGTTAACTTCAGCAGCATATAACGGAATCTTATCGAGTATTAAATAAAGACACCAAACTCTTATTGTTATTATTATATTTTGTCACCTGCCTAGAGGACTTAAATAGAAGAGAAATATTTTAAATATATAAATAATATGTTTTTCTGTTTTATCTTCTAAACCTATTTTAATAAGCTATTAATGCTGCTCCTACTGTAAAGTAAAGTAAAAATTCTTCCAAAAAGCACAGTGTCAAGGTGCTGCCAAAATATATAAACAAATCAAATTGTTTGTTTTCCAAGCCAATACTAATTTTAAATAACAATTAAATTTTTAATTAAAAACTTAAATTAAATCTATTATTTATTTTATAGATCATACATAGCTTTTTCCGGAAAAAACCGTATACTTGGTGTTGCGGCAAAAAATCAGCAAGTCACAAACATGAAAAACACTGTATATGGTTTAAAACGACTAATAGGGCGAAAGTATAGGGACCCACATGTACAAAGAGAATTACAATGGTTACCATTTACTATTATTGAGGAGAAGAATGGCAACATTGGAATAAAGGTAGGCAAATAAATTTGTCAAAGAATAGCATAGGCTCGTTTGTCAAATACTGTTGTACATAGGGTTTCCATATCGTCTCTTTTAAATTCAGGACACATAAGTCCAAAAATCCGGACAAATCCGGACAGTTCAAAAAATATATGTTATAAATTTATTTATAACAATAAAAGCTAAATTAAAATAAAAATACTTTAAAAAATTATTTAAATAATTATTCTACTATATGCAAAAATGCTTTATACACCTAAATTAAAGACATATTAACCTTATATTACATAAACTTCTCAGGTATGGCAACATAAAACATAAAGTTCGTAAGTAAAAACAAAAATAGCATGTATGGTAAAAAAATAATTAATTTAGAACATATATATTTTTTATACTTTATATGTATTTTATTTCATTTAAGACGGAACTATTTTCTGGTAATAATATAAAGTTATAAAACTCAGAACAGGTCATATCGAAATTAAATATGGGTATTATTATGCCTTTTACAGATGCTAGTCTTAGCCTATTTCGATCTTTTGTCTACTGAGCTGCAATTATCGAAAATATTCGCTTCACATTTGCGTTGTGGGCAGTAACGGTAAAAGAAAATTCGCATAATTTTAACAGTTATTAGAAAACTTCAATAGACATGCTGAAAATAAATTTACCACTTTTTGTGGGATGAAAAATTATGTTTTCCCGGACCTATATTAAATATGCGGCCGGGCGTCCCCGGACCCTTTGAAAACCCGGACATGTCCGGGCAAATCCGGACGTATGGAAACCCTGGTTGTGCATATTTATACACCTATCTCTACAGGGTACTGCTGTGATCAAGAAATCGGGCAAACTAATTTACAAATGTTGTCTTCAGACTTAGGTCAAGTACTGAATTCATGTGCAATGATAACATAATGAAGTTATTTGTTATTTATTTATTTTTATTAGGTAATTATAACAATATAGAAATATTACACTAAATTTAGATTTTTTTTAAATTAAATCAACATATTCAAAATGCCACTGTCAAGTATTAACAGGGCATTGAAACAAGTAGAGCTACACATTTACAGTATTATTTTTCTGTTGCATCAATGATAAAAATACTAATTAATTTATTTTTGGTTAAAATCATACATTGGGTGCTAATAAAATCATTTTGATTGACGAAAACAAAAATTATTATATATGAATTCAGTATGTCGCAAAAGTCACAGTTTTGTAAATGTTTTTTTTTTTTTAGATTTAGCAAATAAGCTCAAAACTAACTTCTAAACAGTGATGTCTAATAACTTTTATCTGATTTTAACATAACTTTTTTCACAAATTTGAAACCATAACATGACAAGTGTCAAAATGTTTTTTTAATCTATTCTACATACACAAACAATTATCGAAAAACTTTTATTAAATGCTAAGTAACAAAAAAAAATCTCATTTGTTTCAAACTTTTTTGACTGCCCTCCCTAATATATTATATTTCTTTTTCATTGAGGTAATAAATAGATGTATTCAGAGCTTATTAATTTTATCATTGCATTAAATCCATGAATTTATATCAAAATAAGGATTTAAATACTTTCAGAGTTTAAATCCCAGTATTTTTCTACTAACATACTTAAAAAATAGTAACGGGAATATACATTATCAACCAAAAAAAAAAAAAAATTGTTATATATAAATTACAATTTTTGATTGTATTTAATTAAGAATATGAATAGTGCCAAAGGAACATTAATAGGCATTAGAATTTTGATTTTTTAAATACTGCTGAGCTCGGATTCTGTAAAAATATAAGGAAAGAGAATGTCAAAATAGGGATCACATGTCCTTCTTGCCCTTAAAGGTAACTCATAAGTTTGTCACTGTTTCGAAAAAGATAGAGAAAACGAATGTCAAAAAAATTGCTTACAGAATCGGGCCCCTGGAGTCTTTAAACCTTTTTTGTGGGTTTATTCTTCTATATTTTAAGAGTAACTAATTTTTATTTAAGGTTCATTATTTAAATGAAGAACACACTTTTTCCCCTGAACAGTGTTTGGCTATGTTATTGACCAAACTTAAAGATACAGCCAGTGTCGCATTGCAGACACCTATTAACGATTGTGTAATCTCAGTACCATCTTACTTTACCAACAACGAGAGAAAAGCACTACTGGATTCTGCTGCTATATCTGGTAAGTAGCAACTATGTTTTATGTTTTTCATACTTAAATTTGTAAATTACGAATGTAAGGTAGACTTTAACAAGGGTTACTAAGAATATTTCTTATAGATAGAATTTTATTAATGAAAAACAAAAGATGTAAAATTTGAAAGCCTTAAATAGGTCTTACGAAAATATTAAACTGACGTCCACAACCTTTGTGCAAAAATTGGAAGCTTATGCAAAAATTAAATTTTAGATTTAAAATTTAAAACCAGAATTATTTAAGTGTGAAGGGGTTTTGAATACTATTTTTTTTATTTTTAGGGTTAAACGTACTTAGACTTTTTAATGAAACTACGGCAACCGCTCTTTCCTATGGTATATATAAGCAGGACTTGCCTGCCCCAGAAGAAAAACCTCGCAATATTATCTTTGTTGATTGTGGATATGCTTCACTTCAAGTTTTTGCTTGTGCATTTAACAAAGGAAAGTTAAAAATGTTAGCAACCGCTTCAGATGCATATTTGGGTGGTAGAGATATAGACAGGCTTTTGGCAGATCACTTTGCTGCAGAGTTCCTACAAAAGTATCATGTTGATGCAAAATCTAATGCTAGGTAGGTTTCCGTAATTAATAATCAATTTAAATAATAGATTTGGCAAGCTTAATCCTAGTTTTTTTTTTTTTTTTTGAACATTACCATTGTACATCCTTCCCACTTAACCAAGGCAATGTTGCCTAACCTAAAATGACTAATTCCTAGTTACTGCACTATTCCCTTCTTAATCAATGCTAAGCCATTATAAAATATTACTATGCAGTGATACACAATATCTAGATCTCGGCGCACGTTAGTGCCCCGGCCAAGATCCTGCCCTACACGAAATGTTTCAAGCTATTTTTTCCCCTATAACAACTTTGATCTCCTTCCCATAAGGGTATGAAATTTGGTATGTAAATGTTCAAATGTGAGTAGTTGATAATTAAGATTTTATTTTCTTCTGAATAAGTATAACAAAATCAATAATTCTGTCATGTCCTTTGTTAATATAGATGTTATGAACCTTTTGATTTATTGGTCCATTTAATGCCCAGACCCGGTTATTATAATAAATACCATTAACTCATTATATACTACATAAATACTTACCAGAACTAACCATAACAAACCAAAACCGACCATAACTAACCAGAATAATAAAATATAGTATTTTGTAAAATGGTTTAGGTATAAAAATTTATTGAATAGGTTATAATGCCTAAAATAATCACTTGGTCCATAACATATATATTTTTAATATTTTTTATTTTTCAGAGCTTACCTTAGGTTATTGGCCGAAGTTGAAAAAATTAAAAAGCAAATGTCAGCAAATTCTACCACTTTACCACTGGCCATTGAATGCTTTATGAATGATAAGGATGTTAAAAGCACTATGAAGAGAACTGAAATGGAAGCCATTTGTGCAAGTTTGTTCCAGCGAGTAGAAGACACAATGAAGCAATGTTTACACCAATCAGGTTATTATTATTTTAAAAAAATTGTTTTTCTTTTGGTCTTTAAATTAAACAATAACCGTTATATTTGTGACAGAGCAATTTTATAAGGAAAGTTGTTTTTTATAATTTTAAAACTTATAGTTTTCTTTATCATGCAATTACATAGTATAAATAAAATTTTCCATTTAATTTTAGCACTCGATTTAAATGATATCTACTCCGTTGAAATTGTTGGGGGCTCGTCAAGAATTCCTGCAATAAAACAACTTATAGAGAAGGTGTTTAATAAACAGCCAAGCACCACACTTAACCAGGACGAAGCGGTTGCCCGTGGATGCGCTTTGCAATGCGCGATGTTGTCTCCAGCAGTCCGAGTACGAGATTTCAGTATTACTGATGTTCAGGTAGGTCTATAAATAATAAAATAAATTTAATTTTTTAAATATGGCACTTAAACACTACCTGGACTTAAATACAATCCATAGAATGTTTTACGAGTAAAACATGAATTCTTCAAAAAAAAAAAAAAAATTGTAACATCAGCTATTAAATGTTCAACTGTTAATATATACAGTATTATACTTATCCAGAATAATACAATAGTCCAATGGTTTAAGTTCGTGTATGCGAAAATAAATAAATCAAATAATCTCCCTTTTCCCTGTGTTTTTTTGTGCAGGCGTTAGGAGAAAATGTATCAGTAAAAAAAGTTGATAACAAAAATATTGAAGGTTGATTGTATTTGTAACATTTTTTTTTCAGAACTATCCAATTCATTTAGCTTGGGAAGCCAGTCCTGGTGGAGAATCTGCAGATGATATGGAGGTATTTCCTGTAAATCATGCCGTTCCATTTTCTAAGATGTTAACTTTTTATAGAACTGAAGCCTTTTCCATTAAAGCATTTTATGGTGGACAAATACCTTACCCAGATCCTAATATTGGTAAGTTTACTACTCGTATTAGAAACAGAAATAAATATTTAGTAGAATTGTGGTATCCTTATTGGTTTAAAATTACTGTGATATAACCAGTACCTTTTCTGTGTCTGTGTGCCGTAATTTTGATATTTATTATATGCATAAAAAAGTGAGTATTAACAATAATTTAAAAGGGCGTCTGCTACTGCAGAAATGTTTACTTTTACAATTTTTAAAGTTATAAATATTTAGGGTGGTAAAGTTGTTTAAAGACAAATGTTCTTTAATGGCGGACCACTATAAATGATCAAGATAATGTACTTTTAAATTTTAAGTGTAGATAACATTTTTTGACAATAAAGCATGCTTTCATACTTTTATCAGTATCATGCAGAGGTGAAAGTTTTTTTATTATCTGTACAGATAATTTTTTAAATTAAATTCTAAATAACTGTTAGTTTTAAAAAATAAGCACTTTTAGTGGTGAAGAAAATTTCAAACTTTTTTCTTGTATCTATTTATTACTACAAATATGTGATAAAAATAATTTATGGCAGCGCAAAACTAACTTTAGACATCTTTAGTTTCAAAAACGGTTAAGTTCAAAAGTTTTTAATACAATATAGTCTCTCTCATTTACTCTTATATCAACCCTTGGAACATCCTGCAGAACTTAATATATTTTTAATTTATTTTCTTACCTATAATCTTTTTTTAGAAGAAAAATTCTTACAATTACGTAGGTCGCTAGATAAGTTTTGTCGTACTTACAGAATATTTACATTTTTTCAAAGTAATCACCATCAGCCGCTATGCAAGACTTCATATGCTTGAACCAAGTAGCAAAAGTCTCTTTCCAAAATAACTGTAGAACATTAGCGCAAATTTCGTCAAACGCCCCCAATAGCTCTGAGTTACACAAAAACTTTTACCCTTTTAATTGTTTCTTTGTATAGGGGAATAAAGAAAAGTCACATGGCGCCAAGTCCGGACTATAGGGAAGATGATTAAGTAATTTTATTTTAGATTCCTCAAGAAAGGTGGTCGTAAGACCGGCTCGATGAGCTGGAGCATTATCATGGTGAAAAAAACAGGTATTGAGTCTCGAGTTTGGTCGCTCATTTTTTAAGGCTTGGAAAACTTTTGAGAGTCATTCATTTGTGTACCATGATGCTGTGGCAGTCTTCCGTCTTAAAGGAACAACCGCCAAAATCCCTCTCTTACTAAAAAAATTGCTACCATTAGTTTCTTCACAGAACGAGCTTGTTTCACAAATGTCGGTGGTTCTTCATCTTTAAATATCCACATTTTGCTCTGGGATTTAGTTAGGACATCGTAATAATAAATATAGGTTTCACCACCTGTGATGATTAAATTGATATCAATAGAGTCACCGTCATCACCTCACTTTACTCTCTGCTCCCGTAGAGTATCGGTCATCAAAGGTGGTACCCAGAGTGAACAAACTTTTCTAACTTTTAATTCTTTGTGCAGAATATGATGAATTGTTGGTGCACTTCTCTTCATTAAATTCTCTATTTGACGGTATGTTATTCGTCGGCCTTCCATAATAAGATTTTTTTATGGTTAAAATATTTTTATTAGTCGTCACTTCAATCGGCCTACCAGATCTGTGCTCGTCCTCTAAGTTGAAATTTCCCCTTTGGAATTGTAAATACCACTTTTCTTCATTCCTTAATGAGGGACAAGTATTGTCCAATACACCATTCATTTCTTCAAAGCATTATTGCTTTGTAAGACCACGACGAAAATTGTATAACATAATAACGCGAACATCACGTCGCGTCAACTCAGCCATCACAGTCATTTATTTATTTTTTTATACATTATGAAAACACAATACGCGGATCAAACGACAACTGTTAGTAATCATATGAACTAAAGTTTATCATGGTACCCCCAAACAAGTCTCTTCTTGCTTCGATCATGCGTACGACAGACCTTGTCTAGCGGCCTACGTACTTCTTAATAAAGTTATTTGTTTTAGACAAATTTTGTGTAGGTCTGTTTTGACATTACTTAATTTTTTTTCTGCAGGTTCTTGGGTGGTAAAGGACATTCGCCCTGCGTCTGACGGCAAACCTCAAAAAGTTAAGGTAAAAGTGCGTATTAATCTGCATGGTATTATGAGCGTATCCAGCGCATCTCTAATCGAAGCTAAGGAATCCCCCGAAACTGAATCTCCAGAAAATGAGAAGCAAGATACGAATACTAAGGAACAACAAAATGGTGAACAACAGCAGCAACAACAGCAGGCCGAAACTGATACACCAATGGAAGGGGAGGGGCCACCGGCACCCGCAGAGGTAGGGTCCGGCACCAGCTGGACGAAGAAAATTTCGGCCTGGTTCAGCGGGGTACGCATTGCACGTGCCGGCGCGCTGGCCTGGCGACTCTAGTTTTGTTCGGTCCACCTGTTTTGTTTCATTTGCTTTAATTTTATTTTCATCTAGGAGGGCTAGAGAGTTAATTTATTATTAAATCAATAATAATATTTTAAAACACTGTTTTATGTGAAAATTTGCAGTTCTAAAACAGTTTTGCCAACTAACCACAACAATTATGGCAAGGAAATATTTTTGACGCATTAAGAATGATATGGATATTTTTGTATCTGTTTACTTTTTGCTTTTTTTAATAATAGAAGGCTCCCTAAAATAGCACACTTGTGCACCTCATAACTTTGAACATTTAAAATTTTTTAAATTATATTTTAGACATTAATGCATGCGCGAACATATTCGCCAAGAAAGGTTTTCATATTTTTAACCTTTTTGTAACATAATTTTGCATACAAATATCTAAGAAAATGCTACAAAAATGTGGTTCCATTCAAATGTTTTTATGTCTCCGATGCTGTTGTGCCGTTTCACTATGTACTTTAGTGTTCTCTAACAAAATTTTGACATTTATTTTCCCCAATAGATAGCCCTTGTAAGATTTTTTCACGTCTTAGTTTCGGGTGTTAATTTTATAAGTATTCACAAAATTATTACATTTATTTTAAATTTATACCACTTTTTAAGTAAATGCATTTTTTTTAAAGTTAGAAATATGATTTATTTGACAAGGCAATAAGCATTCAATAACTGTATCCTTAACCATTTTGCTTCCTTTACAGTAAAAAATAAGTTGCCGTAAATAGACCATTGGGTTTTAGTTTTGACTTTACTCACTTTTTTTTAATTTTTTTTTTTTTTTTTAATCAATATTTTTAATGATTTTTCCCTCCTGATTTAGTAATATAGTCTTGATTTAAAACCATTTTAATTTGATACTTAGAGGATTAAGAAAATATCAAGGATATAATTTTAATCCTAACTCTAGCCCGCCATTGTTTACCCATGCCAATAAAAGTGAAAATATCTGGAAAAGCGACCATTTTAATTAAAATAAAATATTGGTTTAAACTTTAAACCTCTAAGTCATATGTTATTTCAGATATCTGCTTCTGTTGCCAGTTTGGTGCAAGGAAATTAGAAAGGGGTTTAACAGAATGCAATAAGTATAGAAAAATGTCCCTCGGAGGCGGTCATTGTTGATGGTTGTATTATAGGTTCATACCGCGTATTTTGTATGAGAAACGTAATTCTTTACGCCTCGCCTCAGCACACACAAGTAGTTGCCGATACTCTCTCTTACCGGTTAAATTTGAACTGAAACCCAGTAGGTGCGAATTAAGGTTTAAATGCTTTGTGAATTGACGATTACTAAATGAATCAATAAAATAATAATAAAATTTAATAAAATGTACAAAGTTTATTTACATGCATTTTAAACTACTACAAAAAAAGATTTAAAGAAAGTTACAAATTTTTAGGACACCCGGTTTTAATTTTTGACTCACTATCTTATTAACAAGGTTAAATATTACCTTTACTATCTGCCAATCTACAGAAAAAACTACGGTTCACTAGTCACTTTCCTTTTAATTTACTTCTCGGCTTTTCTCACAACACTTCCACTTAAAGGTCAGTTCTGTCCCTTTCTTTTATCCACTTTACTTATGAACCTTACTTACATGTCAAATTAAATTTGACAGAGAAATACTTGAACAACTTATAACTTTATTTGGTTATAGAAAACATACTGCCATGAGAATGTTTTAGTCTTATCAAGGAATTTAATAGAATAAATATTTAGGTTATTTCGCCCAAAATATGAGAGCAACTTTCAGACCCTTTTTTTTTTAAACGAGAAGTCTTACTTAAGAAGAGAACATTCCGGTAATTTACCCGAAATGCGAGAACAAACTTTCAGGCAATGGTTTAATGAGAAAAGTCAAAGCCTTACTTAAGAATAGAACATTTCGGTAATTTTCCCGAAATGCAAAACAAACTTTCAGACCCGCTTTCTTTAAAATGGAAAGTCCTGCTGAATAAAAAAATGTGTTGTCGCTTTGACCTCCGAAAAGCCGACGTACCGCCTCGAGACCTTATTGGATGCATCGACCTGCCACGCTTTACCGGTTCACGGAAACATGTCGATATGTTTGTGTTGCCTAGCGACGGTCGGTTTCCTTTGTTTTTTTAATTTTAGATTGGAAACGGAGTACCGAGAATGGAATGTTGGGATGTGTGGAATTTATTAAAGTACTGTTGTCACTTTTATGTAGGAATTTATTATTGATTAATTTTAGATTTTTAATATTTTATTAAGAATTAGAGGGAAAGTTAACCAACTTTGGGCTATTGAAAAATAGCTTCCAAGTTGCAAGAAGTGTTTCTGCGACCTATTTATTTTATTAATTTAAAATGAGTTTTCAAACAAAACTAAAATAAAGTGGAAACATAAAATTAAATTTCTTACTAGATTTAATTTCAGAAAAGAAAAACATACAGTAAATAGGCTGTCGCTAACGTGCGTACGAGTAAAGGAGGCATTTAACGTCACTGTCCTGAAATCGTTCGTGTCACGGTATCATATATTAAAAAATATTGATGTGTGCTGTTAGCTCAAATAATGAAATTATTAGGACATTCAAGTCACAAAAGTTTAGTGCCACGATCTGGTGTCACCGTGTGAATGAGCCTTAAACAGGGTTTATACTCAACTGGAAAACCTGGAAATTTCAGGGAATTTGAATTTAACTGCAAATGTCAGGAAAATTTCGGGAAATTTTGCTAAGTGTCAGGGAAAATCTCCAGGATTTTTGGAAAAAAATAAGACTAATATAATTGGAAGAATATACCAAGATTTTTGACCATAATAACAATTGCAATGTTCCTGATAATTTACTTAAGAGTATTATTTTGAATAGCTTTCAATTTGCTGAATTATTTAAAGTAATTAAAATCGTTTTAATATTTTCTCATGAAAATGCTACAGTTGAAAGTGAATTCTCAGTGAATAAAGAAATGCTAATCGAGAATTTGCAGGAAAAATCAATGGTTGCTAGACGGACTGTTTATGATGCAGTGAAGTATTGTTGAGGCTTAGATAATATTAAAATTAAAAATAATCATACATAAAAAACCTTTGATATCTAGAAAAATCAAAGCTATAGAAAGGAAGAAGGCAAAGCTGAAAAAGAATAATATATATATATATTATATGAAAAGAGGCGCATCAATAAAGAGCTCACTAAATTGAAAACAAAAATTAAGGTTCTAGCATGTTTGAAATGTAAATAATTTTTTGTTTTCAAAAATAATTTTTTATTTATCAAAAATAATATTTTTTTTTCTACTTTTACCTGTTAACTTTTAATATTTCACATTCTGGAAAAATATGGGAAAATATAAGGGATTTTTTTTTGTGATTTTAGAGTATAAACTCTGTTAAAGTTCGTTTTGTGACATTTAGCTTTGTAAGAAAGACATTTTTTCGTCGGTTTTAGGTCGTATTCTAACTTCCCTTAGTTTATTTCAATGGTATGATATTGACGATAATATACGTGCATTTAATGGCGACAAATTGAGTTTATTCTTATTTGTTACTAGTGCAGCATAAACCATTTTCTACCTACATTGATTTGACATTTAAAATTAAGTTAAAACAGAGTTAAAATTTTAGACTTTTAGTATACCGAGTGTCAAGTAAATTACTTTGCTCTGTAACTAAAATAAGTATTGTGGTCATTTGCCTGGCGTATCATAGCAGATCCTATTTTATTTTTGCATTGTGTATGTTATGGTTAATTTAAGTAAGAAATTTCAAAACAAGAACAAATATAATATTGGGAGACTTCATTTCTTTAAAAAAAAAACTTCACCTAATTTAGAATCAAAAAATTAAAACTAAGAGCATAACAAATAAAGATGTCATGTAAGAATAACAAAAAAAATTACTTTTGTGCTTGATGACATTCTCATTTCAGTTGTAAAATGGTGAAAACAATAATAATGAAGACAACTTTATCTTTCTTGAAATCATTTATACTTATAAAAGTAACTGTTATAAACCCATTATGTGAAAAGTAAAAAATAATCATTTACATTTTTTTAAAGACCCTATTATGTATAAGCTATATTCTGCATTTCACTTTTATTGGCAGTATCATTGTTTGCTTCATTTTTAGCTTTTCCGCTGTTTGACCCTATTTAAATTTTTATAGTATATTTAATTAAATATTTTCTAAATTAAAAATACGGATATAGTTTGGGGTCGTGGATGGAAGAGCTATGTTTTTTAAATATTAACATATCGTGTTGGGTCTGTTGTAAGTGTAGGTAAATAAAACACGGATTATCATGGGGCTATAAAGAAATCAGGACGACTTAATCCTGTGTCTTCTGTCAACCCGTCGAAGTGAAATGGTTTTGTTGTCGTTTTTATTATAGAATACAATTTTCGCTTGGATGTGTCATTGTAATACACAACGATACTCTAGTTATCAACTGGCATGAATCGACTTTCTTTAAGCCTTACATTCATCAAATTTTGGCGACATACCGCGTTGAACATTGTTAGGACAGTTAACATACCGGTTTATTTTCGCGAGAAGCGGTAACGTAGGGGAAGGTGTTCTGTCGTCAGTATCTACGTCATTACTTTGTACCCAGTATCTACCGCTATCGCCACTGGTCAGGAGGAGCGTTAATAATGGTTATGTCAAATTTAAATTTAAAATAATGGAGGATTCGCGGCTTTTCTATTGTTTTGGTTCTGTGATGTTTTTTGCTATTGTTTAACAACTATTTGGATTGCAGATTTTTTGGTTTATTAGTTAATTCCCAAATGGATGAATTAATACAGTTATATTACAATCATAAAGGAAAAATTTACTTATTATAGTTGACTTGAAACAGCTAATATCTTATTAAATGAAAAATTTGGTTTATATATTATCTGTTCGACTTATTTCTTAACTCTCCAAAGACCTTACATTTAAATTTAAACTTAAAAGTGTATTAAACCATTAGTAGTAAGTTGACATACGTAAACCGTTTCGTTTTTGCGAGGATAGGCTGGTTAAACACGGTTAGAATGGTGGGGGAAAGAACTGCTATCAACCAGTAGTTAAAAACGGTAAGTCGCGAAAATATCCATATTGTGTTATCTGAAAAGTCGTAAAAGCGAATATTTGGACAAGTAATGTCAATTTTGCATTTTCATTTTTTATTAAAGTATTTTAATATATAAAACATGAATATCATCATTCTGTCATCAAAAAGTAAAGTATAAAAAGTTAATCTAGTGACTTAACTATATTCCTAAAAAGTTAACTTAATAATTTTTAAACCTTTTATATATTTTTTTGCGTTTAATGTAGAATTAAAAAAATAGGGGTCTATTTAAAGAAACATATATATTTATATGTTTTGTTTTTTTCCATACACTTTTACTTAGCTTATAATTTAGCTTTGCTTATTTTTACTTCATTTAAATTCACTTTCATAATCATTATCATTTTAGGTTTGTATTCACCATTTAATTTAGTTCGCCTAATTCAAGTTACAAAAATATGTGTCGACCAAAAACAAGTTTAATGTCTAAATGAAAAATTTTCAGACTTCGATAAAATAGAATGTTTACTTTTTTATAGGATGGCGAAAAAGATAAAAAGAAAAAATTAGTCAAGAGCGTGGAACTGCCGATTGAAGCATTGACTTTTGGTTTTTCCAATGTTGAAATAAACAAATTTACAGAGCAGGAATTTAAGATGATCGCCTCCGATAAACAAGAAAAGGAACGTGCTGATTCTCGTAACGCCCTTGAAGAATATGTATATGAACTACGTAGCAAAGTTTCATCTGAAGAAGAGCTTGCTCCATATATTTTGGAATCTGACAGAGAACAGCTTGTTAGGCAGTTAGATGATATGGAGAACTGGTTATATGAGGAAGGAGAGGACTGTAACAAACAGGTAATAAGTTAATTTATTTAATAAGTGTGGAAACTTAACACTTTTTAGGAAATATATTTCTTTCCAATTAGGTAAAAAAATATCTACTAGCTCCAGTTTGTCTTAAATTAAACAACAAATTGGAGAAAAACAATATTCTACTTCCAATAAATTGAAGACAAAATAAATTTTAAATTATAAAAACACTCTCTTGGTACTGGCATAGAATGCTTCATCATTGAACAATGCTTGGAAAATTGTTAAGGTTTATCATTAAAATCAGTGCTTAGTTTGCCAACCGTTCCATGTGCTGTATATATCATCTTCACAGCCACCCTGCAGAATTGACAATAATTAGGCTTCTAATAAATAAGTTAACAATACGTGCTCTTAACGCAAAATTCCTCGAAAATATTGCTGCAGAACGGGAAAGTGTGTGGTAGAACTCAAAACTGACCATATTTAGTATTAGTTACTTAATTTTCTGTTAAAGAAAGTAGTTTCTAAAACGTCATTGTACATTTAATAAAAGACTATAAATTAGATAATACTTATGTAGTCTAAAGACATTACAAAATATTTTTTAGGTTACTCCCCAGACTTGATAAAAGGGACTTTTTTGGTCCAGATATCAGGGTATAGACTCCTGTATGCACAGAGCCTATTGGCCATTATGAACTTGCAGATGACCTAATAAAGAATCTTGAAAAATCTTATAAAAAAAAAAAAAAAAAAAACGCATCAACTATTTGGTGACAACTCGGCCTATTAATAATTATTAATGTGTCAGTTGTGACTTAACACCATAAGTTTTGACTTTAAAAGAATTTCGATTTTATTTATTGTTTAATTTTTACCTTATTTGTAAGTTTATTTTATTACTTGAAAACTGTAACTTGCAGATCTATCTAAAAAATACTTTAAACAAAACCCTAAAGAATAAAAGAGTTTTGAGGACAAATTTGTATCTGTTTTACAGATATAAAAAGAAAAATAAAAGCTATAAAAATAAAGCAATATTTAACATTTAAATTATTTTAATCTTCATAATTAAAATCTGAAAAGTGCTCCCAATTTGTGTGTTTTCTGGTCTGCACTTTGGGACCTGGTCAGAAGTGCTACCATCTGGCGAAAAAGCATTTGTATATTTTATATCTCTTTAATATCTTTAATTATTTGCTTATGTTTTGCTTAAATGGCATTGTATTTTTAATATAATAAAGATTTTTTTCACAGTAAGAAGTATTCCCATCCGGCGCGGCAAAAAAGGACATGTATATGTTATATTTGCTGCTTTCTTAAATCACATTGTACTTTTTAAGTTAATAATGGATTTTTTTTACGGTATATATTCTATTTATTATTTGTTTGTTATTGTAGATTTATATTGATAAGTTAGCAGAATTAAAGTCAAAAGGAGAGCCAGTTCAACAACGCAAAATTGAATGCGAACTGCGGCCTGCTATAATTGAAGATTTTGCTAAATCTATGCAGCTTTGCATGAAGGCTTTAGAACTTATCAGGTAAGACATTTTTTGGAATTTTGTTTTAGACATAGCATTGTATCATTGTTAGTTTTTCTTGCATTTGTTGTTGGTGTTAGCCTAGAAATAAAGGAAAAAACTGTCGCTAACATACAATTTTTAATTAAAGTATTTTTGATTTGTTTTTCGCCTTGAAATTTTCCAGAAAATAGTACCGCTTTGGTCCGGGTCCCGGGGTTTTGATATGTTTTCTTTGGGAGTACTCCTGGACCGAAGTGGTCCCATTTTCTAGAAAATTTCAAGGCAAATACACCCAAAGAAAACATATTAAAACTCTGGGGCCTGGATCGAAGTGGTACCATTTTCTAGAAAATTTCAAGGCAAATACCCCCAAAGAAAACATATCAAAAGTCCGGGGCCTGGACCGAAGTGGTCCCATTTTCTAGAAAATTTCAAGGCGAGTACTGTCAAAGAAAACATATCAAAAGATGAATCCGCCACAAAACTATAGAACATATTTAAAATTATTTTTGCTCATTAATAAAAGGGGAATTTTAGAATCGACTTTACGATTTTGTCAGCAAAAGCATAACTACGATTTATATAATTTTTAAATCATCCTGTGTTCTAATAATCATTTCTCACTATCCTATTTTGCAAAAGTACTTTTTTCATGTTTACACAAATAAAAATAAATAAATAAATGATTTTATTTAACCAATATACTTACTTTCTAGTCTTAATAATTTTTATGGGTATTAATTTAATATAGACTTCAAAACAAGATAAATTAAAATTTTACACACAGAATATAATAGTCTGCATTGTAAAGAGAACACACATTCTCTCGACCATAATCTTTTGTTTCTCAGTGGCAAAAAATTATTAATGAATACAAAAATCCAATTTTCAATTAGATTTAAAAATAGTATGTTTTATTAAGGATCAGATTAAGAAATAAATCAAACAAGAAACCAGTACATATATACCCTCTGATTTAATATTTAGCATTGCATTCTTTGGAAAAATATAACAGAAAAATTAGATTACTTTAAAAATAGGCCCTTGCATATATATTGTTTTATTGGCTTAAAATAACCCTTTATACCATTAGCCAATGATTTTTATATACGAAATATGAGTTACAAGCATTTAAAATTCAAATTTAAAACTGTTCCGCTAAAATAATATCCACGTCACAATGTGCTAACCCCACATATTCACAATAGCCGATCGACGGAGGCCACCAGTGCTAAGTTTCAATATTACATCTCAGATAAAAGGAGAGTAAATAAAATATTAAGTGGAGCTAATCCGGATACTGAAACATTTGTGATTTTCAGTCAGTAGATAAGCCATTTTCATTTGTCTATTTAAAAAGTAGAATACTATAGTTTGTTCATTTCCGCTTGACAAAAACACATTAACAAAAAACGTATTGCATTGTTTAAAACAATCAGCAACAAGTTACAATAAAAAAAAATGTATTGCATTGATTCAAAAAGTCTGTTCGAGAGAGCCTATATGGCTAAAGCCGCAAAGCAAAAAACAACTGTAATTATGATTACTAAGAGGCGTCTCAAACCATAATAAATAGGTTTTGCCTTTAAGAACTACCTAAATGCATGTATTTACGTAAATCTTTTTTTTATGAGAGAGACGAGACGATATGAGAGAGAACAGGACGAGAGAATGGCTTTTTTCTCACGGCAACACTATTGTAAACCCTAAATCAATCGCTAGGTCTCCTAAGACGTCAAATGTTATTATCAGACCCTTTAAATTAATTAATAAAAATATTAATAACAGCTGTTGCCGATCATTGTTCAAAGTATATATGTAAAATAAAATATCTTTTTATTTTTTAGGAGTAAAGACCCAAAATATAGCCACCTTAGTGATGAAGATGTAATCAAAGTAGACCAAGCTTTCCAAGAATCCTATAGATGGATTGAACAAACTAGGGCTAAACTAAACAGTACTCCTAAACATTTACCACCACCCATCACCATCGCTCAAATTAGACAAGAGAAATCCAACTTTGATAACACTGTTAACACTATCCTTAACAAGCCACCACCTAAAGCACCATCTCCTCCCAAAGAAGAGAAACCACAAAATGCCGAACCAAACACAAAAAATACTGAAAAGAACGACTCAAACCAGCAGCCGTCGCAAGATAACATGGAGTGGACATCCACGTAGATGTGATTATAGGTGTTTTAAATTATATTATATATTTAACCTAGCCTAGATATTGGATTTACAGGATGAGTGACACTAGCCTCTGTTACTTGATTTTGTTTTTAGTTTAAATTATCTTAAATAGTCCAATGTAAATCTTTGGAGTCAAATATTGATGTGGTGTATTGAGGCTAAGCCTTCACTTAGGGTAATTAAAGAAATTTTGCTTTACCTATAATAAATGTTTGAATCTATTCCTACTTTAATTCATTTTAGTAACACAGTGACTTTTTCAATACAATATTTTTTTAAGTTATTGCTTTTTGTAATTTATTTAATAGCACAATTGCTGTTAACATTAGTAATGTTTACTTAGCAAATCAAAATCAACTAATTTTTGGTTATTAAAATTTTTTAAATTGTGTTTAATAAAACAACATAATTTTAAGTTATATCGTTTTATTTTACTCTTCATAATAAAAAAAAACCTCTGATCCGAGTTAATGTGCAAGCCGTCGTTAGTATGCTGTTGCGTTTACGGACTTCAACATACAACAGCGACTCCCGTCGTTGTGCACCAGGCATTGGTGGCGATATCAAAAAATTTCAAACGACATTCGAGCTTATACTTAAAAAAAAAGTTTTTTTTTTCGGATCCCGAAATGGGACATGCAGGGATCAACTCGCGAGGGTCAAAAACCCAATACCCCGAATTTTTAGCATATATTAAAGAAACATCAATGTGAATAAAATATTTTTTAGTTTTTTAAGTAAAATTTTGTTATGTAATATTTTCCAAACGACACTGAAGAGAAAATTAAAATTGGGCAGTATATATAACTTGATATACGCTTTAAAAATACTCAAACTTTGGTTCCAAATTAAAAAATCATCGATAATGTCATATCTCAAATTTGGGACATACTCTACAAATGCCCTTCCCTCGTCGAAAAGACGTAAATACATACATCTAAAAGTCAAAGTCAAAAAATAGCTTTATTGTCAAATGACACAAAAATATCGTAGACAAAGCCATATTTATAATACCTATAATAAAATATACAATATACAATTAAGCAGATAAGTCATTTTTAAAATTAGATGTACAAAGTTAAAGCAACAACAAAATATTTTTACAGAGCAGTCAATCAAAGATCAAACTAAAAAAATAAAACGCTTACACTACTAGACAATAAATAAGTCAATTCTATATATTGTCCAGTCAACCAACACATCTATCTGTCATTATAAAACTCGTCAAGACAGTCTCTTAAGCCTGATTTGGAAGACAAGCACAGGGTAATGCAGATATCTCTTTAACAGGACCTTAAACTAATATATTTGATTGGGCTGGCATATGGTAGGTAAGTAGGTTTAAAGTGAGTGGTTATAATAACACCCTTCCACCGCGACCAATCGGTCTATTGTGGCTCACACCTTTTTATATTTCACCCACCAGGTCCAGACTTCTAATAAATCTGATGATCCTGTTGGGAGAGAGATCTTTCACCTCCCCCGGCAACAAGGTGTCATTGCCGAGGATTGCGAATCTTAGTCGTGCCATTGCTGGGCACGAACACAGTATTGTGTTCTGCCGATAGAAGATATACCTAACTTGCTGCCATCATTAACTTTAAAAAATTCATAAGGCTGAATTAATTTTTAATTTACAGTTAGCTTATAAACAACAAATAAAAATTAATTTTCATTGATGATAAAAATATTTGTTGCCTGCACTTGCACAGTACAAATATTAAAAAAATATAAAAGGTATGCAAAAACTTAGACTAAGGAAACAACTAGGGAAAACAAAAAAAAACAAATTCTTAAAAATTTCTTTATCAGTGACAAAATTACTTCTGACCCCTTTTTGACCTAGCCTGATCACTGTGGAGCAGTGCGTTTTCTTTACTTGTCTCGATCCCTTAAGTGAGAGAAAAATTAGTCTCTCGCCTCTAAGACAATTACGCGTCTGAAGAGTCATTATTAGCAATAATGGGATGAGCAAAAAAATTTTTCATAGTATAATGTCTTTTTTATAATGTTTATGTTTAGACATCAGATCTACTTAGTTCAAGATGATTATTAGCTGGGATTTTAACACATACATATATATGATATGAGTTGCTAGTGTATATCACGTCACTTAGAATAAGTCTATTAATAATGGAGCATATTAGCTCGGGAAAGAATATTTTTTACTGCCTCATCATAAAGTCGCACAATTTATTAATTTTTAAGTTATTATAGGCAGAATAAATAATAAGAGTTAAATATACTACTCTGTATGTACATTTTTTCTTTGAGTAATATAATAAGTTTACTATTCCACTGGCTTTCTCTAAAAGCTTTCAATAGTGCCACTCATGATTCATTTTACAACCCATCTGTAGAGGCCCCAAACTTCCCAAATTTGTTTCTTTATTACTACAGCGTCTAGACTATGAAACCTGGTGCCTTCAGATTTTTATCTTTCCTTTTATAAACCTTCAAATTTGTAAGTATATATTTAATAAACTTCCTCTTACTTCACTTAAGACACTCTCGGTACATTAGTACCAAGTACGGTGAAAAAAAAAACAAATAGTTACCAGCCCTCAAGATCCATTGGCAGCAACAAAGGCAGAGTTTCATGATAAAAAAAAAAACAGTGTTTATAAACATTAGAATTTATTAAACAACAAAACATAGTCTCTTATTTACATTATAAAATAAATTAAACATTTTGTCGTCACATAGAAATCAACTTAAGAATTGTTGCTCTTAGAGAAAGCTACAAAATGACAATTTGTTAAATTAATGTACAATCACCTCCAATTTCAAGGTTGGCTTTCTCGCCAACCGCCTATTTAATTTTGATAAACTTTTTGAATTACAGATTGATTCCTGGGTAACAATTTTTTTTTTATATGAGGTGCAAAAATGAGATGAAGTTCCCGGTGTTCGTTTTAAAAAGTGTGTATACACATAATGCAGTGTTAAAAAGAAACAAAATGTAAAAAAAACATAATGCTAGTGTTATTTTAGTGGACAATTGCAGGAGTTGCTGCTCCCTTCATTTTTGCACCCCATATAGGGCTTAATTATTAACATAAAATTAAAAAAATATATATTATTAAAATAAAATGAGCGTTTCGCGAGAAAGCCGAAAATTGCGACTAGTTTGTAGTGGCTGGTTTTTTGAAAGGTGAGTGTAATTTTAGAAGTTTTGACAAGGATAAACTAATTTATTTTTATTCCCTTTTTTTACTAACATTTATTTATCACAAGCAATAAATATATGTACCCATAATAAAAATATCTAGTTTGCTGACTGTTCTTGTTCTATAGTTAGTGAGACAGAGCATATTAAAATGTTGATTTGCTCTGGTGATGGGCACCCAATCTGCAGCTGATCATCAGTTGTGTAACCACCTTTTAACAATATTTGATCCACTTGCATAAATGCATTTATGATATTATTTTTTATAGGTCTAAACAGAATAAACTCTGTTTCTCTATTAGCCAAGTATAATTGCATTGAGCGCTGTATGTCTGGAATTTTGCTTTTCATATTTTTTTGTGCTTCTTTAATCAAACCTATAAGAAAATAAAATATATTTTTACAAATAAATGTTTTTGTATTTTTTATATGTTGTGCATTAAATACAAATATTTTGCAGCTTTCATTAAACACATTACCTGCAATAATTTCAGGTTTGCCAAAGCTTTGTCCTACAATTGTTAACTGATTTTCTGCTGTTGAGATTGGCATGTTTTCTATTTTAATTATCTTCAGAATTTTCTCAGCTTTTTCAATCCATTCCATAATGTTTCCTATTAACATTTTTGTAACATAAGCTATAAATAATTCACAAGAACTCTTAAGTTGTTTGTCAATTTCTTTTCTTGAATCAACCAAATACTCCTTTACCTTTGGAGTACCTTCTAAAAGAAATTCTAGTAACGCATTATTACTCCCAAAAGTAAAAATTTGTTTTCTATTATGAAGTAAATCAACAGCAGCTTTTTGAACTGTACTAAAATCTAGATGTAACTCTTTAGTGGTAAAATCGACTTGAAAGGGTGCAATCTGTTCTCTTATAATAAGTAAATGTTTAATTTGAAATAATTTGCCATCAATTGATGTTTTTCTAGCAGATATTAAATTAGCAGCATTTTGTACAGTTCTTACACAAACTATTAAAGCTTCCTGAGCCAAACCTTGAAAAGTATCTCTATCCAAACAAAAATAAAGCCTTGAAAGGCAAACTAGAGTTCTCTTTACTGTGGGATACCACATTCCATGTAAATCTGCTGGAGAGTTACCGGTATAGGATCTTAAGTGAGTTGCATGTGCATTAATTTGAGCAACTTCTTGTGATTCAATAGAAACTATCGAAGACCTAGAATCAGGTCTTTTTTCTTTTAACTCAACAATAATATTTTCCATTTGTTGAAGCTTCTCAGGATAAGCTAGATCACCTGGTGATGGCTTGTAGTCATTAAGATCATGTTTAAAGAATACATTTGCTCTAAATACTAATCTCTCTTCAACATCTTCCAACAGTTGCTTTACAAATTCAACATATTTTATTAAATGATCATCTCCAATAACTTTCTCACTTAACATCTCAGTTTTAAGAATATTGCAAAGTTCAGAAAGTATTTCAATATGGTTAATAAGGATAAGACATGGCCTGAGTGTGTCATATAAGTACTGACAAAGTGAACCAAGATAATTATGGAGTTGAGATGATATATTATTAAAAAAGTAGTTATAACATCTTGATTCATCTATGCAGACCTTAATCATAAATAAGCAACATGATCTGAAGAGAATACTGTAATCATTTTTAGGTTTTTCTTTTAATTCCAATAGAGCTTTTGATACAGCAACTTCCAAAATTGGTAAACGTTGAGTAAAATAACTTCTTTGGCAATCATATAGAGTATTTTTATAATAGCTATTAATATTATCTTGCTTTTCCAAATACTCCAAAATTAATTTAACTTTTACTGAAGCACTCTGAAATTTACCATAGTATAATGAAAATATAGAATCTGATGAATGATCGGTTCTCTGTGGAATATTAGGTACCTCATTTTTAATATCGGTATTAGTTACTTGCTTGGTTGTATCAACTATAACATTATTTACAAAGTTGTACACAGACATTAAGGCGGTACCTAATAAACTTTCATATTTCATTCTGTAAACATTAGATTCTTTAAAATTTAAATGTTTACCTAAATATTCTATGGCATTATCAATGCTGTTTAATATTTCTATAAATTCTTGACTATTAACTTTATTAATACTTAAATGTTCTATGCTTTCTTGGCATTTAGAAAAATAAACAAAATACTTTAATCTTGAATTGATGTCATTTTTCTTTTCTTTAAGCATTCTTTGATGTGTCATTAACTGTTCACTTAAGTTGTGTAAGTAATTTGTTTTTTCAGTAACATTTTGGTATGTTTCTTTTAAATTAGTTAAAGAATCCAGAGTTAATTCTGACCGCCTAAACAAGTTTTCACAATTTAGCAAATGTTTGGATAATGATGTGTAATAATTCTGAAATTCTTTTAAATTTTCATGTTGGATTTCTTTTTCTACTGAAATCATCCACTGAATAAAATCTTTGTTGCTATTAAGTACTGGTATTTTGCTAGAAACAGGGTGTTCTTGTATTGTCGCACCATCATTCTCCTGTTTTAAATATAGGGAGCTAACAATATCCCCTATTTCATAAACTAATTCAATTTGTTCTTCATTTAAGGGTGCCAATGGGTTACTTGAAGATTGCCAATTTGCCACGTTGTCTTGGATTTGTTTATCAATAGAATCTTCTATGGGTATTTTATTAAAAGAACGATTCATTTTCTCATATACACTTATTCGTGGTTACTAATCACCACAAAATATGAAAGGGAAACTTATCACCACAAAAAATAAAACGGTTATGTTAGCTTCACAAAACACCTTAACACGATAGAGTGGAGAGTAGAGTAAGGAGCAGAATCTCTTATGGCTTTTTGGCTCAAAAAGTGGCCTCAGAATAGCATTAAATAAAGAGGCGCTGGTATAGCGGAGGGTATGGTGCAGGGATGTAATTACAACTTGCATAGGTATAATATACATAAGGTCTGTTTGTTATCCAGAAATAGAGTTCTCTAGTTTACACTTTTTTGTCAATAAACCGTTTGTTATATCGTCAGTGCAATTTCGGACTAGGTGTTTGTTATGAATGCTGGTGTAAACTAGTTTTGACTTAATTACGCTAACTCTCGAAGTAGTAAAGTTAGATGCATGTTTAATACAAGACTTACAAGTTGTTTGTTTATAATCATAACCATAAAGCCAGTTTTAATTTCTCAAATAAGTCTAAAACGCGTTTTTTATAAAAATCAAATCGGAACTTATTTACTCTTAGTTCCACTTTTTAGTCCTACACTCACCTACTCTGTCCTACTATAACCTTGATAACAAACAGACCTATATATTAAACGTATAAATAAACTTTATGGCACAATGAAAACATTGTGCCATGATATAAAGTGAAGTTTAAAAAACGAAATTATTGGTTTAGGACGGTTCTTGGGAACACAGGGATGGTGATCCTGGTATTTAGAATCCATGGTTTAGCGCCAAGGGTAATAAACCTAACAAGGAGTGCTCGATCCCATTTAAGCCCATATACACCAATTTAAATGTCAATTCGGTATTTGTGACGTAATCCGTTTGCCTTTTTGTTTTGTTTACAAGTAATATAAAGTCTTAATTTTTTTAAAAAATTATACATTTTAGTTCTAATACTAAGTGCATATCCAAAATAGTTTTTGAAAGTTGAATATTTAACAAAAATTATTAAAATAAATCTACCTTTTACGCAAAATGGGCAAACGGGTGACGTCCAAACATAACCTATATCTGCGGACAAATAGTAAAAATCGAGCACTCCTTGTTAAGTTTACCACCCTTGGTTTAGCGCTGAAATCTATCGTGACGTCACACTAGATTACTGCTAGTTTTATCCTTGTCCATATACTATAAAAACAACGGCCATCTTTCTTTAGCGCTTTTCCATCAATTAATTTAAAAACGGCTTGCTGAAACAGCGATTAGTGCGCACGATTCATCGATGAATTTAAACAAGGCCTTAAACAGCCACGGTCACAAAATTTCTTGAGAGAGAAAGCAACGTTGCCGGGTTTCGTTTCAGTCAGCTGTTTGACTGTTTTGTGTTAAGGTTAGGTTTCTGTTAGCTGCTGTTTTTGAAGTGTAAAAAAAGTTTTATAAGTATCATTTGTTGCCATTTTCCATAATTTGGTTTGGATAGAGGATAAGTAATTATGGAAGAAGTAAGAGGCGCCGGTGATCGGCAAAAAGTGTACAAAATCTCTGCAAATTACAATTTTAATTGCCAGTGTGGAAAAAACTTTAATTTAAAAAAACATTTTAACTCTCATAGAAGAGCTGTTCATGGTGATACTTCTTTTCCTGGCAGTAGAATTCCAAAAAATCAAAAGTCATGCCCCATGTGTGAGTTTTCTGCATCATTTCGTGCTGAAATGATAAAATTTAACATTTTGAAGTGGTGCATAGTATTAAATTTTCTCAAGAAAAGCTCACTTTTTTGACACAGAGTGATTTCTTAACATGGAAGAGGGAAGTTGAGGCAGAAACACTGTCTAAATTCATTGTTAAGGAGGGAACGCGGCTCTACAAGACACATAAAACTACCAATTATGATTGTCATAGATCAGGGTGTTATGCAGCTTCGGGAAAAGGCCTTAGAGCCTTAAAAATTCAAGGTAGTGTTAAAATTAATGGTTTTTGTCCTGCCAGAATAAGTAAACAATTGAATAATGATGGAAGTTGTAATGTTACTTTTTTTGTAACACATATAGGACACCAGAATGAATTAAGATTTTTGTCACTTTCATCTCTAGAAAGAGAGAATATAGCACAACAAATGGCATTGAAAATTCCCTTTGATGAGATTCTGGATAATGTTAGTCAGATCCTATACAGTACCTACCTTACAGTAGATAATGGGAAAATTAACTTTTCAACTGATCTATGTGTTTATTTTCTTATATTACTTTCATCTGAATTATAAGTAGGTAGAATAAATAAAGGTGTTCTAAAATTAATATCGCTTATTTGAGAGCCACCTAAAAATTCATTAATTATAAAATGAGCTGGTACAACTGTGCTATTAAAGACTTTCTCATCTTTCTAGTCTTATAATGGTAGGCTTCATATTAGGGTTAATTAGCGTTTTTTTTAAATAATTTTAGTAAATCACAAAGGCAAACTTTCTGCTAAAATTAAAAATATAAGATCTCGGCGTAAGACTATAGAAAAGATGGATCGAAGCAAACTCATTTGCTCAGATGAAGTCTGGGAGGTAATGGCAGAGAGTGGTATGGAAATCTACCAAGTACAAAAACAACAAACGAATTGCGAGAACTGTCAGCTTACTTGTACACACTGTGAAATATGTTTACATCAATTTCAATGTTCCTGCTTGGATTCTTCTATTAAGTATAACATGTGTAAGCACATCCATTTAGTAGCAAGATCCATAAAGGAGACCCGACTTCCAACAAGTATAGGTAAGTTGAAATATAGCATAGACCCTCCACCTTACGATAATTTTTAATTATTATTTAACTTTTCAGATATATTCAGATTTAGAATTCACCCTTCAGTATTTTATACCAAAGAAATGGAGAACCATAAAAAATGGTTAAATTTTTTAAAATTTAAAATTTAAAATGGGTTTTGGTGTAATGGTGTGTAAATTATTAGAGTTTTAAAAATCATGGATGTAACATAACCGATGTGGCATCTTGATTTTTTTAATGTAGGCTTATATTTCACATAAGAGTTTTGGCTTAGTATAGTTTGGTGGATTGGTAGTCAGGTTTATTAATGGTGAAAGTTTTGGTATTTTGTACACTATTTTTGTGTTAAAAATATATCAATTTAAATTATTCAAAAAAAATGCCAGCTACTTGGTATTTAAATTGAAATAAGAAGTGTGTCCAAATATATTAGGACACAGTTTAAGGATTAGATATGTTTTTAATGACATATTGAGAGACCTGAAGCTTATTAAATTTTAATATTTTTTAAACATATCTCAATTGGTGTTTTGTTGAAATTTCAGGCTTAATTGACACCGGTGATTTAGCCATCCACGAATCTAAATCAGACAACTGGGATTCAATCATTGATGAACTTAGTAAAAACAGTAAGTGGAGCTCTAATTTATGAAAACTCAAGGAGGCACTTCAAACTTCATTTTCTGAAACATTGAATTCAGTATCGACTTTTGAGGAATATGAAGTTATTGCAAAAGCTTTAGCTCCAGTAAATCCAACGTTGTTGGCTATGAGAAACCTATCAAGTACAGCTAATTTTAGAGAAACAAAACCAACTTATTCCAATAAAAATATTATTCCCCAGAGAAAATTTTTTTCCATAAAGAAAAAGAGTTTGAAAAAGAAGAAAAGCACAAAGTTTTCTGCACATGATTTAAATAAAAATGCCATTCAACTTTCTGTAGGTGCTCATAGTTTAAATATTATCACTGAAAATACCAGCCTTGATGTATAACCATTTTTTTTTGTTAACAAACTGATGTAGCTATAGAAACAACTGCCCAGCTTTAATAAAAAATTATATACCTATCCAAAGAATTTATTTATTATTTGATCCACAATTTTAACAAAAGAGGACAATATAGACCTCGGGCCCATCTCTTGCAAAACAGCACATCAGTTAATTAATTTACCCCACTGATGTGTTGTTTTGTAATATGTACCACGATACACAGACTAGTGTACCCGTATGTCGGGTAACAAAAAAAATCGCAGTCGCGGGATTGGCTGGGCGTTTTTCACAAGAAACTCTTTTTTAGTGTGTCTCTTTCCAGGCAATATTATAGTATACCTTAACAAAATTTATTACCTCGCTGCTGATGTTTGCCGGATATTCTATAAGAAAATAGATCATCCTGAAGTTAAGTTTCCTGCAAAACCATAGCTTTGCCATCTACTGCTAGAAATAACAATAATAAAAATGGCCCTGTCACAGATTTTTTAAAACGAAGTTTCCAAAGAACACATACAAAATCTCAAGGGTAAGGTAAACAGGCAATGTTTCTAAGAGGTGGGTCCCAAAACTATAATTACTTCTTTCATAATATTATAAACACAAAATATTTCACACTAGAAGTGACCAAATTACAGTTAGCAAAAGTGAAACTCGTGCAACCCTATTTTTCCCTCAAAAACTTCATTTAAGAAAATATGTATTGAAAATCTAATGGTACCAGCTGAAAACTTTAATCCATTTCTCAGTAGACGTGTCTTGGCAATTTTTTAAATAAAATTTTAGAATGCCCCTTTGGCAGGTTTGAAATATGAATGAGAAAAACGTTTTTCTGTGTGGTTTTAGGCAAAAAGAGGGATATCATCCAAAAGAGCGGTAAAAATTAGATATCTCCTGAAAATTACATAACATTTAAACATATATAAAATTTTAAATTTGGCAAAAATTCTAAGAAATTGGTTATTTATGGCAATTTAATTAAGATTTAATTTTCAGGAGATACATATATAATTTTTACCGCTTTTTCGAATGGTCCCATTCTTTTTATCTAAACCACACAAAACAAGTTTTTTTTCTTGCCTTGGTATGACTGAAAACAAAAAACTTTAATTAATAAATACGTTTACTTTTCAAACGTTTTTGTTGAAAAGACCAAGTAAAAAATAGTAAAAATCGCTTAATTAGAGCCAATGTGGCAACAGCGCTAGCGGAATACGCTGTCAACCGAATTGTGACCGTGGCTTTTTAAGGTCTTGTTGAATTTAACAACACGCCTAATTGTTAGCGATTAGTGACGTCATTGATCTGATATCCGTCATAGTTATCACCGAAAGTTTTTGGTTTAAACCCCACTCATCAGGGGAGGTCGGAGTGGATGTTTTGGGTGTTTTTTTCCGTTTTGTTTAATATTTAATTTGAATCGTTTGTTGTTAATAAAATGGAAAAAATAGTATATTGTGCAACAAGTTTTGAAAAAGACTCTTTGCACACGAGTATGAGGTTTGTGCACGAGCCGTAGGCGAGTGCTACAAGTCATACGAGTGTACACAGAGTCAGTTTCAAACGTGTTGCACACGATACTTTTTCTACGACTGCAGAAAATAAGGATTAATATGCGATTTTTATTATTTTTAATCTTTTATCTTTTGACAGGACTGTGTGAAAATTTTTCATATGCCATGTGAAAAGTTTTCACACGCTTATGTCAAACGTAAATGACAAAATAAATCATATTGAAAGACAGAACCGTGTGCAAAAAAAACATATTTTCCTTGCACACATTGTGCGCAAAATACAATTTTCAAAGCTTGTTTAGCGTGTGCAAAACCCCATTTTCTAAAGCAGTCGTATAAAAAATATGTTATTTGTCTCAATTATGAGGGCAAAGATTTTAATGTGGAAGTGGATGTTTAAGAGACAGCAAATGTGCTCTTAAATGGTAAATTATTATAATCCAACAACCACTTACTAGTTGAAAGTAATTTCGACCTCATACTATGTAAACGTACATTCATTGCTAAATAATGAATTAGATGTGGAAAATTAACAATAACAAATTTTAATAACGTAGTAATCTTATAGTCAAAAATCATTTCTGCTACAAAAGATTAGAACGTTTTTATTGTAGAAACTTCGTTAGTTGTGGTTAGTTGTGGTTAGTTGTGGTTAGTTGTGGTTAGTTGTGGTTAGGGTGTTCTTGTATTGTCGCACCATCATTCTCCTGTTTTAAATATAGGGAGCTAACAATATCCCCTATTTCATAAACTAATTCAATTTGTTCTTCATTTAAGGGTGCCAATGGGTTACTTGAAGATTGCCAATTTGCCACGTTGTCTTGGATTTGTTTATCAATAGAATCTTCTATGGGTATTTTATTAAAAGAACGATTCATTTTCTCATATACACTTATTCGTGGTTACTAATCACCACAAAATATGAAAGGGAAACTTATCACCACAAAAATAAAACGGTTATGTTAGCTTCACAAAACACCTTAACACGATAGAGTGGAGAGTAGAGTAAGGAGCAGAATCTCTTATGGCTTTTTGGCTCAAAAAGTGGCCTCAGAATAGCATTAAATAAAGAGGCGCTGGTATAGCGGAGGGTATGGTGCAGGGATGTAATTACAACTTGCATAGGTATAATATACATAAGGTCTGTTTGTTATCCAGAAATAGAGTTCTCTAGTTTACACTTTTTGTCAATAAACCGTTTGTTATATCGTCAGTGCAATTTCGGACTAGGTGTTTGTTATGAATGCTGGTGTAAACTAGTTTTGACTTAATTACGCTAACTCTCGAAGTAGTAAAGTTAGATGCATGTTTAATACAAGACTTACAAGTTGTTTGTTTATAATCATAACCATAAAGCCAGTTTTAATTTCTCAAATAAGTCTAAAACGCGTTTTTATAAAAATCAAATCGGAACTTATTTACTCTTAGTTCCACTTTTTAGTCCTACACTCACCTACTCTGTCCTACTATAACCTTGATAACAAACAGACCTATATATTAAACGTATAAATAAACTTTATGGCACAATGAAAACATTGTGCCATGATATAAAGTGAAGTTTAAAAAACGAAATTATTGGTTTAGGACGGTTCTTGGGAACACAGGGATGGTGATCCTGGTATTTAGAATCCATGGTTTAGCGCCAAGGGTAATAAACCTAACAAGGAGTGCTCGATCCCATTTAAGCCCATATACACCAATTTAAATGTCAATTCGGTATTTGTGACGTAATCCGTTTGCCTTTTTGTTTTGTTTACAAGTAATATAAAGTCTTAATTTTTTAAAATATTATACATTTTAGTTCTAATACTAAGTGCATATCCAAAATAGTTTTTGAAAGTTGAATATTTAACAAAAATTATTAAAATAAATCTACCTTTTACGCAAAATGGGCAAACGGGTGACGTCCAAACATAACCTATATCTGCGGACAAATAGTAAAAATCGAGCACTCCTTGTTAAGTTTACCACCCTTGGTTTAGCGCTGAAATCTATCGTGACGTCACACTAGATTACTGCTAGTTTTATCCTTGTCCATATACTATAAAAACAACGGCCATCTTTCTTTAGCGCTTTTCCATCAATTAATTTAAAAACGGCTTGCTGAAACAGCGATTAGTGCGCACGATTCATCGATGAATTTAAACAAGGCCTTAAACAGCCACGGTCACAAAATTTCTTGAGAGAGAACGCAACGTTGCCGGGTTTCGTTTCAGTCAGCTGTTTGACTGTTTTGTGTTAAGGTTAGGTTTCTGTTAGCTGCTGTTTTTGAAGTGTAAAAAAAGTTTTATAAGTATCATTTGTTGCCATTTTCCATAATTTGGTTTGGATAGAGGATAAGTAATTATGGAAGAAGTAAGAGGCGCCGGTGATCGGCAAAAAGTGTACAAAATCTCTGCAAATTACAATTTTAATTGCCAGTGTGGAAAAAACTTTAATTTAAAAAACATTTTAACTCTCATAGAAGAGCTGTTCATGGTGATACTTCTTTTCCTGACAGTAGAATTCCAAAAAATCAAAAGTCATGCCCCATGTGTGAGTTTTCTGCATCATTTCGTGCTGAAATGATAAAATTTAACATTTTGAAGTGGTGCATAGTATTAAATTTTCTCAAGAAAAGCTCACTTTTTTGACACAGAGTGATTTCTTAACATGGAAGAGGGAAGTTGAGGCAGAAACACTGTCTAAATTCATTGTTAAGGAGGGAACGCGGCTCTACAAGACACATAAAACTACCAATTATGATTGTCATAGATCAGGGTGTTATGCAGCTTCGGGAAAAGGCCTTAGAGCCTTAAAAATTCAAGGTAGTGTTAAAATTAATGGTTTTTGTCCTGCCAGAATAAGTAAACAATTGAATAATGATGGAAGTTGTAATGTTACTTTTTTTGTAACACATATAGGACACCAGAATGAATTAAGATTTTTGTCACTTTCATCTCTAGAAAGAGAGAATATAGCACAACAAATGGCATTGAAAATTCCCTTTGATGAGATTCTGGATAATGTTAGTCAGATCCTATACAGTACCTACCTTACAGTAGATAATGGGAAAATTAACTTTTCAACTGATCTATGTGTTTATTTTCTTATATTACTTTCATCTGAATTATAAGTAGGTAGAATAAATAAAGGTGTTCTAAAATTAATATCGCTTATTTGAGAGCCACCTAAAAATTCATTAATTATAAAATGAGCTGGTACAACTGTGCTATTAAAGACTTTCTCATCTTTCTAGTCTTATAATGGTAGGCTTCATATTAGGGTTAATTAGCGTTTTTTTAAATAATTTTAGTAAATCACAAAGGCAAACTTTCTGCTAAAATTAAAAATATAAGATCTCGGCGTAAGACTATAGAAAAGATGGATCGAAGCAAACTCATTTGCTCAGATGAAGTCTGGGAGGTAATGGCAGAGAGTGGTATGGAAATCTACCAAGTACAAAAACAACAAACGAATTGCGAGAACTGTCAGCTTACTTGTACACACTGTGAAATATGTTTACATCAATTTCAATGTTCCTGCTTGGATTCTTCTATTAAGTATAACATGTGTAAGCACATCCATTTAGTAGCAAGATCCATAAAGGAGACCCGACTTCCAACAAGTATAGGTAAGTTGAAATATAGCATAGACCCTCCACCTTACGATAATTTTTAATTATTATTTAACTTTTTCAGATATATTCAGATTTAGAATTCACCCTTCAGTATTTTATACCAAAGAAATGGAGAACCATAAAAAATGGTTAAATTTTTTAAAATTTAAAATTTAAAATGGGTTTTGGTGTAATGGTGTGTAAATTATTAGAGTTTTAAAAATCATGGATGTAACATAACCGATGTGGCATCTTGATTTTTTTAATGTAGGCTTATATTTCACATAAGAGTTTTGGCTTAGTATAGTTTGGTGGATTGGTAGTCAGGTTTATTAATGGTGAAAGTTTTGGTATTTTGTACACTATTTTTGTGTTAAAAATATATCAATTTAAATTATTCAAAAAAATGCCAGCTACTTGGTATTTAAATTGAAATAAGAAGTGTGTCCAAATATATTAGGACACAGTTTAAGGATTAGATATGTTTTTAATGACATATTGAGAGACCTGAAGCTTATTAAATTTTAATATTTTTAAACATATCTCAATTGGTGTTTTGTTGAAATTTCAGGCTTAATTGACACCGGTGATTTAGCCATCCACGAATCTAAATCAGACAACTGGGATTCAATCATTGATGAACTTAGTAAAAACAGTAAGTGGAGCTCTAATTTATGAAAACTCAAGGAGGCACTTCAAACTTCATTTTCTGAAACATTGAATTCAGTATCGACTTTTGAGGAATATGAAGTTATTGCAAAAGCTTTAGCTCCAGTAAATCCAACGTTGTTGGCTATGAGAAACCTATCAAGTACAGCTAATTTTAGAGAAACAAAACCAACTTATTCCAATAAAAATATTATTCCCCAGAGAAAATTTTTTCCATAAAGAAAAGAGTTTGAAAAGAAGAAAAGCACAAAGTTTTCTGCACATGATTTAAATAAAAATGCCATTCAACTTTCTGTAGGTGCTCATAGTTTAAATATTATCACTGAAAATACCAGCCTTGATGTATAACCATTTTTTTTTTGTTAACAAACTGATGTAGCTATAGAAACAACTGCCCAGCTTTAATAAAAATTATATACCTATCCAAAGAATTTATTTATTATTTGATCCACAATTTTAACAAAAGAGGACAATATAGACCTCGGGCTCCATCTCTTGCAAAACAGCACATCAGTTAATTAATTTACCCCACTGATGTGTTGTTTTGTAATATGTACCATCGATACACAGACTAGTGTACCCGTATGTCGGGTAACAAAAAAATCGCAGTCGCGGGATTGGCTGGGCGTTTTTCACAAGAAACTCTTTTTAGTGTGTCTCTTTCCAGGCAATATTATAGTATACCTTAACAAAATTTATTACCTCCTGCTGATGTTTGCCGGATATTCTATAAGAAAATAGATCATCCTGAAGTTAAGTTTCCTGCAAAACCATAGCTTTGCCATCTACTGCTAGAAATAACAATAATAAAAATGGCCCTGTCACAGATTTTTTAAAACGAAGTTTCCAAAGAACACATACAAAATCTCAAGGGTAAGGTAAACAGGCAATGTTTCTAAGAGGTGGGTCCCAAAACTATAATTACTTCTTTCATAATATTATAAACACAAAATATTTCACACTAGAAGTGACCAAATTACAGTTAGCAAAAGTGAAACTCGTGCAACCCTATTTTTCCCTCAAAAACTTCATTTAAGAAAATATGTATTGAAAATCTAATGGTACCAGCTGAAAACTTTAATCCATTTCTCAGTAGACGTGTCTTGGCAATTTTTTAAATAAAATTTTAGAATGCCCCTTTGGCAGGTTTGAAATATGAATGAGAAAAACGTTTTTCTGTGTGGTTTTAGGCAAAAAGAGGGATATCATCCAAAAGAGCGGTAAAAATTAGATATCTCCTGAAAATTACATAACATTTAAACAGATATAAAATTTTAAATTTGGCAAAAATTCTAAGAAATTGGTTATTTATGGCAATTTAATTAAGATTTAATTTTCAGGAGATACATATATAATTTTTACCGCTTTTTCGAATGGTCCCATTCTTTTTATCTAAACCACACAAACAAGTTTTTTTCTTGCCTTGGTATGACTGAAAACAAAAAACTTTAATTAATAAATACGTTTACTTTTCAAACGTTTTTGTTGAAAAGACCAAGTAAAAAATAGTAAAAATCGCTTAATTAGAGCCAATGTGGCAACAGCGCTAGCGGAATACGCTGTCAACCGAATTGTGACCGTGGCTTTTTAAGGTCTTGTTGAATTTAACAACACGCCTAATTGTTAGCGATTAGTGACGTCATTGATCTGATATCCGTCATAGTTATCACCGAAAGTTTTTGGTTTAAACCCCACTCATCAGGGGAGGTCGGAGTGGATGTTTTGGGTGTTTTTTTCCGTTTTGTTTAATATTTAATTTGAATCGTTTGTTGTTAATAAAATGGAAAAAAAATATGTTATTTGTCTCAATTATGAGGGCAAAGATTTTAATGTGGAAGTGGATGTTTAAGAGACAGCAAATGTGCTCTTAAATGGTAAATTATTATAATCCAACAACCACTTACTAGTTGAAAGTAATTTCGACCTCATACTATGTAAACGTACATTCATTGCTAAATAATGAATTAGATGTGGAAAATTAACAATAACAAATTTTAATAACGTAGTAATCTTATAGTCAAAAATCATTTCTGCTACAAATGATTAGAACGTTTTTATTGTAGAAACTTCGTTAGTTTTCATAAAACTAAAATATAGATATTACAACCCGAACCTGTTAGATACACAAATTTAAAACCCAACCAAATAAAAACTACGGTTAAAACCACTCCGTTTTAGCGTTTCACGAGTATGACGCCATAACAGCATCTGTCATTTAAAAACCACAGATAACTGCGGTTAAAACTAAAGCACATTTGAGACGATTTCGCCACGTTTTGGTAGGTACTTTTGGTTGGTCAAAAATGTACCAACCGATTTCGGGACGAAAAACGATGACGTCACAACAACTTTGGTATCTATTTTGGTCTGTCAAATCACATACCAAGCTTGAAGCACGGTTAGTTGATTTTGGTAGCTTGCTATCTTTGTTTAACTTGGAAGCTGATTGGCTAGCTATTTTGATTATTTGTTTATTTATTTTTTGTTATCAATTTGTTGAAATAAGTGCCAATAAAAGTTATGAAACGGTGTGACGTTCCTAATTAATAATCATACATTGACGTTCTTTAAGAACGATGAGATCTGCTCATTGTTATTAAGAGTTTAGTAATGATTAGAAGTTAAAGGAATTTTGTTTACACACTTCTTTCAGCGGCTGTAGCCAGGGGGGTGTCACTAATATTGAAGATTTTGCAACAGCGGTTTAGGCTCAAAGTGATGGGCCCACTTACGGGAACGGGGCTAGGGGCAGGGTAAAGCTGTGTTGCCACGTAGATGGGATCATAAATCTCTCACGTTACTTATTTATTGGAGGTTTAATAAAACGGCCATAAAAACCAAATAAATTGTATTTTATTTTAAAGCTTAGAAAAACAACAAAGTTCATAAAGAACAATAACCTGCCAAAAAAACTAAAAACCAACGGGTAGGAGCGTTTTGCTCCTACATAATTTTTAATAAAATGCTCCACTTTATAAATACACTGTAGAGTAAACATGATAGGAAACCTTTGTATATACCTTTTCTTTCTCGCTCTGCATGCTGATTAAGGTTGTAACGGAACTCCGCCTCCGCCTTGGTTACTGCGGAACTTCCGCAAAGAACCGACCTCCTCATCCGCCTGCACAGAATTTATGCGGAGTTTTAACGGATATTTATTTACGATAACATACAATGCGCAAGGAGCGACGCGGCCGCTCGGCTACCTCTTCTCAATTTTGATTACTAGTTTATTTATGAAAGCGTATCTTGTACAGGGTGTCCCATTTTGGTCGCTAATATAGGCTAAATCGGAATCTGTAAGAGTTATCGAAAATCTGATCAAGCACTCACGAGCTCTTTTTTGAGGAAAATAATAATGGCGGAAACAGATCACGGCTATCGCGATTTGTTTGAGAGCTACAGGTAATTCTCGGATTTCGGCCATTTTGAAATAAGTCCGTATTTTCTTTATTATAGAAGATATTAAAAACTAAAAGCAGGTTCTACAGGCACTTTTTATGAACAATTCAGTGGCGTACTCGGATTTTTTCTATTGTTTATAGTTTTTGAGAAAAGGTAATAAACTAGGTTTTTTAAATGGGACACCCTATATATTATTAAATTAAAAAAATCTACGTTGAATTCTAAGCATTTTTCATATGAAACACTTTGTTCCTAGTCCTAACCGTTTTCGAGATTTTGAATTTTTAAATATATTTAAAAAAAAAAAAATTAATGGCTGGAGAGCCTGAACGGTTTATTTATGATGATGAGCTAAGTAGCTTCCACCTCGGGTTTTAGTATGGTATCCAACGTGGCGCTTTCTCTGTTTTGAATAACATTTTATATACCTAAGTAAAGTAAATTCCCTGGGAAATAAACAAATAGTATTATATATTACAATATTTAACATACAAAATACAATTAACAAATAAAACGAAACAAACTAACTACGAAATTTCAATCAAAATATTACATTAAGTGTTCAAACGTTTGCCCATTATTGTTTATACAAAGATGGCATCTCCTGAGCACACTACGAGTCGTTGCATTCCGAATGTGGATATTGGAAATACTCTGAATGGCTTGTTCGAAATTAATTTGCAGTTCATTTATATTGTTTACTCGGTTTAAATAGATTTTATCTTTTAATAAACCCCAAAAGAAGAAATCCAGTGGAGTCATGTCAGGTGACCTGGCTGGCCACCTGACAGGTCCGTTATTAGCAATCCACTTGGCACCAAAATTAGTATTTAAGTGATCCACAATTCTTGCCGCGTTATGGGCTGGCGCCCCATCTTGCTGGAAATAGAGTTCTTGGCTTTCTCTAAAGGAAGATTATCTATAAAATTAAAAATGTTTCTTTCCAAAATATTTAAGTATATTTGAGAATTTAAATTTTCGTGAAATATTTCATAAGCAAGAACTCTATCTCCTAGCAAAGCCACCCAAACATTAAACCCAAATCGTCCTTGACGTACCCTTTGTACCTGTTGATGAGGGTTTTCTTGGGCCCATTGGTGTTGGTTGTGCCTGTTAAATATACCATCGCTGGTCACTCGTGATTCGTCAGTCCATATGATTTTACCGGGAAAAGCCTCATCGGCATTTAATTGTTGGATATACCATTCACAAAACTGGATTCTTCTTTCCGCATCGCCTTCAATCAGAAGATTGTCGCCTTCAATCAGAAGTCTTGCGTGACGTATAGCATTTATACTTGTGCTTTTTTAATATACGGCAAGATTTTGAGCGAGGAACTCCAATATTTGTTTCAATGATTCTGGTTGAAGTAGTTGGGTCGGCACCGACGCAAGCCAATACGTTAATGCTAGTTACTTCGTTATTTTCCTTTCTGTAACTTTTTGCCCTCGGTTTTTTAAATGATCCGAAGTTTATCAAATTGTCTACAAGTCTCTTGAAAATTGTCGGAAATGGCTGTTGACGTTCTGGATACCGCTCATAGTATAAATCACAAGCGCTCTGGCTGTGCTTATTAGATTCAATATAGCATTCAATCATATTATACTTCTCAAAACTTGCATATTTATCCATATTAACGTTTTAAAGGCAAAATAAATTTAAACTGACAGCTAACGAAAAAAATACGTGTATGCATAAGATGACAACTAGGAGCCATGTAGTGTGGTCCATGGCCTACTAAGGAACCCTATCATATAGTTTATCTTTTCGGATGTGAATGCTTATGAAAACCATTTGTATTAATAAATATTTGATATTTTTTGAAACTGACAATTATTAAAGCATTTCTAGTTAACCTGAAGCTGAGCAAGCTCATAAATAAACCGTTCAGGCTCTCCAGTCATTATTTTTTTTTTAAATATATTTAAAAATTCAAAATCTCGAAAACGGTTAGGACTAGGAACAAAGTGTTTCATATGAAAAATGCTTAGAATTCAACGTAGATTTTTTTAATTTAATAATATATAGGGTGTCCCATTTAAAAAAACCTAGTTTATTACCTTTTCTCAAAAACTATAAACAATAGAAAAAATTCGAGTACGCCACTGAATTGTTCATAAAAAAGTGCCTGTAGAACCTGCTTTTAGTTTTTTAATATCTTCTATAATAAAGAAAATACGGACTTATTTTAAAATGGCCGAAATCCGAGAATTACCCTGTAGCTCTCAAACAAATCGCGATAGCCGTGATCTGTTTCCGCCATTATTATTTTCCTCAAAAAAGAGCTCGTGAGTGCTTGATCAGATTTTCGATAACTCTTACAGATTCCGATTTAGCCTATATTAGCGACCAAAATGGGACACCCTGTACATGTATGTATGTTATGTACCCATTTGAAATAAATATTTTTGACTTTAATAAATCAAAAATTTCTATTTTTTTTATTTCAAATTTTACCTCCGCCTCCGCTTCCGTTAACCTCCGCATCCGCGGAGGCGAACCTCTTCTCCTTCGCATCCGCCTCCGCTAAGAAGGCCTCCGTTACAACCCCGGTGCTGATATAGATCTGCCGAAGGTCGGCGACCAGCTCCACTAGGTATAGTATCGGACGCTATGTTATTAAATATAGACGAGTGCAGAAGGTTATAATTTAAATATGCATATTAAGGCTCTATTACCACCGCCATTTTTGGTTATTTTTATGTCAAATGCAATTAGTTTAAATATTTCAACTAGAGGGCGTACACGTATCGAATTTCAATTATTTATTTCTTTGCGTAAATCGGTTGTAAATTTTCAAGGTAATCTCAACAAAAAAGGGTGGAATGTGGCTGCCTGGATATCAGGCGGTGTTGCCGTTAACAACAAAACTATTGATAATACCACGAAAATTTTGTTTTAATTTAAATTGTATTTTGTAGATAGCGTCGCGGTAGTTATCATAAATATGGTTTTAATTTTATTTCTCGACATCATTAAAATGCTTTTTTATACTCTCTTGCACGCCACGAGGACTCGAGTCCAAATACTATATCGTAACGTGGGCGCCTTCAGGGAAATAAGGTTGTTTTTTAATACAAGCCTTAAGAAATTGTGGTTATGATAAACGAAATTGGCTGGAAGTAATTCCACAATCTCGACACTCGGGGTATAAACGACCGGACACAGGTTCTGGGCTTTTGGAGTAGGACAGTAAAATGATGCATATGTGACAAACCTCTAGTCGTTCTCGTGGGTACATTCAATTTAGGACAATAGCAGCTGTAGAACAGGGATAATTCACCAACCGCTCGTTGATGAGTAAGCGATCAAAGGCTTGATGCGAGAATCGGGTTGCCGATAAGTCGATCCGTTGGATCGCATCGAGGATAAGCAGTGTTGAAGGCGGGGCCGCTCCCCAAATGTGGAAACTATATTTGAGGTTGGGCCTTATTTGCGAAACATAGAGGTATACAAAATATGTAAGGAAAAGTATTTTTGAGCTCTAAAGAGAAAACCCATTTTTTTAAGCCAAAGTGACTACAGAAGAAATTTGCATATGCCCGCTAAGATCCTGCTCAAAAGAAATGCCTAACAGTTTGAATCCTTATTGTTAGAAAATTCGTTAAAATTTACCAATTTATTTCTTAATTATGCTACATTTTATACATTGTAAAGTAATAGTTTTAGTTCTGTCACTACCCTCACGTAGTTTCTTGTGCTCAAGCTGACAATTCTAGTCATAGCTGTTGGTAAATATGCGTTTATAAAAAGGACCTTGTTAGGTTTGAATGTAATGACTTAAAAAATGGTGGATTAATATTATAATTATGCTTTTTAAATTTTATTAAAATATAAGGTACTAAAAGGAGTAAATAAAATTAAATACCATATTTTACAGTACAAAATATTGTAAATATATTTGTCATATTTTTTTATTTAAAATGATTTACATAAATCAATTAAACTAAATTAAAATTAAATTGGCAAAACATTTACAGTGATACCACTGAATTCCACAATCAAAATTATCACATTTCAGCATCGGACGTCCATCATCTGGTTTTTATTTACGGTATTGGGACGAGTCAGAGAATAGAATAATATGGAGGCAACATGAGAACAAACTTCTCCCAAACCAGTTATATAAGTGCAGTGTGCACTTGATACACTTCCATCATTTAAAATTTTGATCCATACTTTAAATGGCTTTTCCGTAGTTTTCTGGGAGTGCCCAGCCTGAAACAAAGACATAATATTACCTAATTTTAATATTACTATATTTAAAAAAAAAAGCCAATTACATGAATGTTTCAAAAATTATACAATAATTACTTATAAACATAAGGCAGCTGTCTAATATAAAATGATAATTTTTTCCCAAATATTTTATAATTATTCGGAATGATTTAAAAGACAGATCTTAGGGGAAAATACAGAACACAGATTAGTGAAGTTAGGTTTTTGTAAATTAGCCCTAAATGTGTTCCAGTACTTATGTCATGAGGAAAGAATTTAAGTGGACAACACAAAATTGAAATTAGTACTTGGAAAAATCCAATTTATAAGCAAAATATTGTTTTTTTGAAAATCTACTAAATATTCTTAAAAAATTACTTAAACTCCTGTTCTACACCTCAAAAATAAAGAATAAGGAAAGTTTTATTTAAAAAATCGGGGTTTTTCTAGGTGTTTCCACTATTCCGAATTAATAACTACTAAATATATAAAAGTTTGTGTAAAACATGTGTAATATTTCAGGAAAGTTTAACCACAAGAGTTTTAAGGAGTTATATTTCAAATATTATCAAATAACTTACCTTGCCAAGAACCAGGAAAGCTTCCACATTGATTTACTTTACAAAGATTGCAAGTGCGGCACCAGATTCATAATTTTTATAAGCCTGTAAGTTTTTGTATGCTTTCATTTGTTGTCCAGTGTAAAAGCTATTACTTCAAATTAAGTAATTTAATTGGGCAAATCACTAATATTTAGAGTTATAGGGCTACTAACAGGGAATAAGGATCAACATAGTCTATTATTTTTAGTTTTTCGTCGTATCGGCACTTCCCATCACCATTTAAGGTACTACACACTACGAGACACATTTAAACTATTTTTTACAAAAAATTGCCAAAAAAAGCACTTTTCCTTATCCGAAAGTTCGGCAAAACTATTGACTTTTTAAAGGTTAGGTTAGGACAGAACCGAAAGTAAGCAGTGTTGCCGCGGCTTGTTTTACAAATTCCGCTTTTTGTTACACAAAATTTCGCTATTTTCCGCTACGCTTATTAAAATGTTTGTTTCGTAAAAATAATATATAAAATAAACTAAACGGCGACCGGTGACGAGTTGAAAATATATGGTTATTTTTTAATTACCGGGCCCACGGCTGATTGTATTGAAATTTTGTATACTGGGGTTTTTTGGGGCGCTGATCACGAATCTGAAGTCAAGTTTTGTCGAATACTTTTAGTTTTTAGTTATAACGCCCCACTTGGACGTAACCTCAAACTGCACAAACTTTTCTAAAATTCTCCTGCTTAAAACTGATTACAGCCAAAATGGAAGATTTGATGGAAATACACTTAATATTTTATAAGATAAATTTAATTTCACTTGTTTAACAAATATTTTTAAATAAAAAAGCACAACAAATACTTTCCAAAATATTATTTACTTTTATAAATGTCAACAAAATTGTCTAGGGATTTTAGACAGTTTTATGTTGGTACGCCAGGGACCTGCGAAACAATTGAATGGCTTATTTTTTAAATTTAAATCGCGAAAAATAAAAATAACTTAAATTTAAAAACTAGGCCATTCAATTTTTTTCGCGTGTCGCTGGCGTACCAACATAAAACTGTCTAAAATATCTAGATAATTTTGTTGACATTTATAAAAGTAAAAAAAATATTTTTGTTGTGTTTTTTTTTTGTTAAAAATATTTGTTAAATGAAGATGAAATTAAATTTACTTTATAAAATTATAAGTGTATTTTCATAGAATCTTCCATTTTGGCTGTAATCAGTTTTATGAAGGAGGAATTTTAGGAAAGTTTGTGCAGTTTTAAGGTTAGGTCCGAGTGGGGCGTTATAACTTAAAAAATAAAATTGTCCGACAAAATTTGACTTCACCCCATCAAACCTAGTATACAAAATTTCAATAAAATCGGCCTTGGCCCGGTAAGTAAAAAATTGCCAAATATATAATAGACTAAATTAAATTACTTTATCAAAAAAGTATTTTAAATTTGGAGCTTAAAAACTTTCAGAAAATTTTTTCTCTTGAAGCTGAATTTTAATTACTGTAAAGCTGTATCTAAATTTTGAATATTTAAAATCGTATTAGACACACTATTAGTAATAGGAACGTATTTAATGGGCCTCATCTAGCAGCAAAAGACGAAGCGATGAATAAAATAGCCGCAAAGTTAGAACGTAAATAGTTTTAACCTTTAAAATATTTTTTTGTTTTTTTGAACGCAATTTTAAAACTATTTTACCTTACAAAATATTTTTGCGCTATTTTATAAGCGCTAAGTCCGACCCTGAGCACGCGTAATTATGAATGAAAATTATGAATGACACCGCCCTCTGGCGAGAGGAGGCTGGAACCTAAGGGCGTGAATATTCAAATAACTGAAATCGTCTGCTCAACCGCTCAGAGTAGTACGTACATATGCTTCCCCTACTAGATAAGCAAAAGAGACGGATATACTTCCCGATTCGGTATGATCCGTTACGAGCGGAGGAGAAATTTGACATAAGCACAAAATGTTGGTTTTCGTGTTTGGTACTTTAGGTACCAAATATATCAACAAAAACAAAAGTTTAAGTGGTATTTTTGGAAGAAATCACATTTAAAGAGATTGGAAATTAGGTTCCGCTACTGAAATTTCTTATTTTGTGCGTCAGTCGTAAGAATCGCGCTGTTTTGTATTGACGATTGAATTGTACAAAATTCGGTGTTTTAGAATTATAAAAACCAACAATTTATGAATAAAACGGACGAAAAAAATACCCGTACTTGGTCGTTAGTTCTTCCTTGAATACTCTTTCAAATCTCGGGTAAGTCCTCTTGTTTTTACTCAAGTGTTTGGTACCCAACTAGGAGCTTGTTTTCATGTGTAAAATGTTACGTTTTTAAATATGGCCGCCAGTGGAAATGGAGCCTTAATAGGATATTTGTAATTACTTAGTAAATAGTTTAAAAAAAAATAAAATGTCATAGTCTAACTCGGAAAAAGTCTCTACAAATAGGTTTGTTTCTGTAAATCCCCGTCGTCTCAAAGTACTCAAAAATTCACTATTTCCGCGACTAGTCGCTGCGAACGGCAACGTTCCCACTTCCCACTTCGTGCGTTTCCGGATGACTTCGGTCTCCTTCGAAGTGGGAAAGGTCTTTGTTGCGGAATGCGGAAGCCATTTTCTTTCACTTATTGTTTATGTGCTATTTTTAAAGTGCCGTGTCGCCGCGTGATTTTGGAGATTTTTCCTAATTATTAGTGTTTCTCTGTGTTATTGGGTAAGTTTGGCATATTTTTTGTTTTAAGCAGTAATTTGCTTGAGTTGAGCATATTATGCAGTGTGTATTTTGTTACAGAAGAAAATCGCAGAGGCAGCTGCCCCAAATTTTTTGCAAAGGAAAACGAGGATAACATGCACCATTGTAAGTACAATATATACAATCATTTAATAATTTTATTTTTATTCTGATCTACCTAATATTTATGTATATTTTTAATGGTATGCAATATTCTTGTATTTTAATTTAATTTTTTACTCGGAAACATTTCCTTTCGAAGTGTTTTGTATGGAAAAATTTAAATTATGCAAATTATATTTAAGCTGCTGCTGTAGGTAGGATTATTTTTTGCTTGTTTTAAAACACTAAGGATAAATTGTCTTTGAAAGACTAACAAAATTAAACTAAACATTTTTTGTTAGAAAAGAAATTAACAAATCTTCATTTCAATTAACTACTTTGTGGGTACTTTGAGAACTGTAATACTAATGTTTTTGCATTCATCATAGAGAGAAATTGTAAGAGATTTGAAAACTGGGAAAAGTTTTATAATTATCAGATCTAAGGGCATAAATATTTCAAAATGAAGTGCCATTGTTATAGCATTATTATTTGCTCCTATAATAAAACAAAATAAATAAAAATGAAATTATTTTACTGTTGTTTCTTCATACTTTGAATATATAAACTAATTAGGGGTATCATTGTATTTTGTAATCAATTTCTTTACACAGAAGCATGCTTTTACTGTAAATATTTTAATTTAATGTGCTTTCAAAACATATTAAATTTGCTAACATACATACATTTTAAAATAGCAAGTAGTTTGCAAAAATTAAAGTAATTAAAAAAGTCTATTAGTTGTTAATAGAAATTTACATTATGAGTCCGGTAGGTTACTTGTTACAGTACGAGTTAGACATGATGGACGAGGTGATGCTAAGAGCCGAGTCAAGAATGTCTAAACCTAAACTAGTAACTGTAACAAGTATTACTGAAATGTATTGAAATGTATTTTATTTTATACTTAAGTCTGTTCTGTATCATTATTTGATTTCAAAAATCAAAAAATTACAATTTATTCTAAAAGTTGCATTATCTTTTACCCTGTGATGACAGTCAACAAGAGGAAGAAAATGTCATGTTGGCATATTTTTTTAAATGTCTTATTTGATTCATAAAAATGAAACAGTTTGGTAAGTGTTACATAGCGACACTTACCTGCTCTGATATTGAACCTACTGGACTTAAATTTATAATGTAATCGAAGGTCTACCAGACGATATGAAATAAAAGTAAAATCAGCTGTTGACCGCTAACCTCATAAACAACTAAAAGTTAAAATCATAGGATTATGTTCTGTGCTTTTGTGTATTTTAAGGCTGAATTACTGCTAATTTGGTTAGTATTAAAAATAAGATGTCATTTAAAGTGGCAAAGTGGTATGTGTTTTACTAAATATTGTAGGAAAAATAGAAAAACTATTCAATATATATCAACATGTAGGTACAGGATCATTTAACAAGTGCTGAAAAGAGCTATAGTTGTGGCTTTCCTCATTTAGGAAAAGGGTCCCATTAAAAAATATTTTATGAGGTATTTTTTTTGTTTTAATTTAATCCATTTTCTTTAGTATTCTTTCAAATTTTATGGGCAAAATACACAAGATGGCTATTTCACATTTTTTTTATATAAGAAGAATGTCATCAATATGGCCCTATTTAGTCCTCATTGGATGGTTCTGTAAATTGATCGTCATGTATTTACACGAGGAACATTTTTTAAAAGATTTTTATTCATTTATGTTTATGTTGATACATAAAGTAAAAAACAGATTTCAATGTTAAAATTCTTATAGATGTATGTAATTCAAAGTTTTTAGGCTCAAGTATTTTACATTTTAGATTTTTTGTAAATAGATTTAGTTTTACTGAAAATGGGATGAGTTATTTATTTTTATAATGGTTTTTATTATTTTCTTATGATATAAAAAAGTGGAGAAAGCACAATAAGTATTTTGTCAGATTTTATACACAGAATTTTGATCAAAAGTGTATTTTATAATAGCATGAGATGTAGAAGATTTTTCTTCTATTTATGTTTGATGTTATGCTAGTCACTAATTATTATTATATATAGCCTTTGCCAATTTTAAATTCTGGAGGAAATTTAAGATAATAAGAGTGGAATCAAGTTAATAAATTATTATTTTTTTGAATAAAGTAGGGAAACTGAAAAAATTATACCTAAAATCAACAAAAACTGATAAAAAGACCAAATAAGCATAGGGTTTTTTTTGTATTTAGAAATAATCATCTTAGTTACCATAGTTTATACAAAATTCCAATAGCTACTTTTTATACATGGGTATTTTTAATTTTTAAATATAATGACAATGTAATTCTACGATGAGAGCATACAACATATGTCACTGTGTCTCACCATATAGAAATATCAATTTATATTTTTCTGATTTATTTTTTCATATTGTTTACTTTTTCATGTCACAAATAAATATATTTAGTGTGCAAGAAACAAGTTTATATATCCATGTCACTTTCTCTACGTTCTTCCCTAGTTTCTTTCAGACAGCATTATACCTAACAAAATGAAATAGGTTTAAAAGACGCGAAGAAAAGTAACTAATATCTTGGTTAAGAATAAGGTACTGCTTTTTTTTCCAGATGTGTTGCTGCGTACTTCTACCCATATGAAAAAATGGTGGACCATTTATTTATTCTTGCAGTAGTTAAAATTAATATATGTATATAGATAATTACAATAAATATATAAATTTTAAGTTTTGTGTTTTAATTGATTAATGCCCTTTTACATGCAAAAATTAAAAAAAAAACTTGTTTGTTTATTTGAAAAACGGAACTATTAACAATAAGCAACAAAATAATTAATTAGTAATTAAATAAATAAAAAAATATTTAAAACGCATTTTAAGGTTTTTTTTAAACAAAGCAATTTTGGCTTATTTTGGTATCTATTTTAGTTGAAAGGTAAATAATTGGTTAAACTTCACCGACAAATAATCAGTTGATGAAGTTTAACTTATTTTTTTCCAATCAACTAAAAAAGATACCAAAATAAATCGAAATTGCTTTGGCAAAAATTTTAAATGCCCGCCATAAATATAAATCATCTCAATCGGTAAAGTAGGACAAATATAATTTGATCAACAGACAGGGCCATCTATAAATAAAATTATAAAATAATAATGTAGAGCCATCTCTAGGGGAAGTGGGCGTTCTTGCCATTCAAGGTTATTTTCTGTTGCGAAAGAAATACATTGTTGCAAAACTTCTCTAACCCCTTTTTTATTCCGTGGCTGTAGCTATCAGCTGACGAATGACAAACCAAACAAATTCGGCTTAAATTGGTAAGGTACGTCATTTTTATGACCTCAGAAGATACCGAATGGTTAACCAGTTATGTACCAACCAAAACGTGGCGAAATCGTCTTTAGTTATTCGCTTGAAATTGATTTATGTCGTTGACAGAGTCAACATTGTCAAATTCAAATGATCATGTCATGTTTTTTATGTATGGGGTGAAAGTATGAAAGTGCACCAAAAATAGAAAATGTTTTATATTTCATTTATAATGTAGAAGTAGAGCAGTGAAACTGGAATTTTTCGATTAAATTGTCATATGACTGCTGACAACGCCCTTTTTAACAACCCTCCTCCCTTATACAATGTTCAAGGGAGGACCACAATTCCTGGTATACATGAAGAAACTGGAGCACCTCCTTCATACGAAGAGGCTATTAATCCCAACGGTAATATATTATTATAATTATTATAAATATTATTATTATTATTATTATTATTAATATTGTTATTATTATTGTTTATGTAATTTTATATCCTTAAAGTTAAATATACTTGCTGGATAATGCAAGGATAATGATTAAGGGTTATTCTTAATAATCTTAACGGTGGTATTTATTGTCAGTCTATAGGATTTATTTTTAACCAGTATTGGCTTTATTAAGTTGTGGTAAGTAAAAACAGTACTCGTAGACAAATGACCCTTAAACTAAAAATTTACATTGTAAAAAAAGTAGCATTGTACATAGAGTAAAAAAAATACAGTAAAATAAAATAAAAAGGTGACGTTTTCCCAACCTTTTTCCCTTTCTTCCCATTAAATTAGGGGAATTGTTCAGTTGCCTTCTCATCGAGTTTTGACCAGATTTAGGATAAGTTTTTTGAGGCGCTGATTACGAATCTGAAAAAATATTTTTCAGACTACGAATCTGAAAAAATATTTTTTCGGCAACGTTTCGTTTTCGGGATATTCATCATCAAAGTTGAGAATCAAGCTAACCTTATTTACACTATTCCTCCTTCTTTTTGCACAGAATTCTTGATTTTTACACTAAATTGGCACATAATATTTAAAAACCCCTTTTTAAAAACTTGTTTTTATATCTATTTTACATCTTTTTTCCATTTAATTGCAAACCTTCACTTTCACACGTCGGATTGTGGCCGCAACCATGTATACACTAGGGAATCATGGCCGCCCAGCTTAAAAGTGAAGCTTCGCAATTTAATGGGAAAAAGGTGTAAAATAAATAAAAATATAAGGTTTTAAAGGGTGTTTATAAAATATTGTGTCCCCCTTTTTATAAAAATCAAGAATTGTTTACAAAAAGAAGGGGGAATATAGTGAAAATAAGGTTAGTTTGATTTTAAACTTTGATGATGAATATCTCGAAAACGAAACGTTGCCGAAATTTTTTCAGATTCGTAATCAGCGCCCCAAAAAACCCCCGTATACCAAATTTGGTCAAAATCAGAGAGGAGGCAACTTTCGAGACAATTACCATATAAAATCAAAAACTAAAAGTATTTTCAAAGCTATAAATACACATATAATAAAACAACACAATATTTAAGGAAAAAAAAGGTAGAAGGGTCATGTCATGAGTTAAAATAGGACAAAACATGAAGTTATATCTGTCTTCATATTCAATTCTGGCCATTTTATTATATTTATATTAAGTTCAAGTATCTTTATTTACTTCTACATTGATTGGTAAAAAAAAATAAATGGGAAGTAACAAGAAAAACCTTCAAACTTGCCTTGTTTATTGACTTTTTGCCACTTTAGACGTTTTTTTTAATCATTTATTTTAAAATATTAAGTTAATAAACTTATAATCTTACCACCCATTTGCCAAAAAAATTAATTAAAAAATACTTGTTTCAGCACCACCTCCTTCTTATGATTCCCTTTTTGGCAGAGTACGAGCAGCTCAAAAATCCAGCAAAGGAGTCCTAGACTTCTTAAAAAATATTATCATCATAGTTTTAGGAACATGTAAGTATTGAATACATTTAGTGAATAAATTTAGTGATGTAATTCACCATGTGCTGTTGGGTGTGGTTTGGAATCCACTGTAAACTATAGGTTAGGTTAGGTTTAAAGTGAGTGGACTTTTTACACCCTCCTCCGCGACCACTCGATCTATTGTGGCTCACACCCTTTTATATTTCTCCCAACAGGAATAGACTTCTAATGAATCCTATATCAGATTGGGAGAGAATTCTTACATCTCTTACTCGTGTCGCTATTGGACACGAGCACAATAAAATAAAAATAAAATAAAATAATCTTTATTGTATCGACAGAGTCACATACAAAGGTGGAAGGTACCGCCAGGCGTATTTTAATAACCACCAAAAAACTTATTAACTAAAAAAAGTCATAACAAAACTAGAAATATACAAAAACTAGAACAATAAATAAACATAGATGCCTACAACAATAACCTATTCACCGACACGTGTTTGCGTATTTTAGACTTAAAAACAGGTACACTTGAGCTTTTAAAACTAAGGGGCAATGAGTTGTAAATTTGAGGTGTAAGATATAGAAAACATGACTTAAAGAATTCTGTTCTGTGATGCGGTATAGAGATTGCATCTCCAAAGCGAATGTTCACTTGGTGAGTGTCTCTCCTATAAGTTATAAGTTCAGTAAGATATTGTGGCTCTTTTAGCGTTATTACTTTGTGTATAAGGCAACTCATATGAACATAGTTCTTCTGTGCCTTATTGTGGTGAAATAGCTCCACAACATGTTGACTCACATGATTTCTACGAGACAAACTTTTTACATACCTAACACAAGAGTTCTGCACTTTTTGGATTTTGTATTTATTATAATTTGTTAAGAAAGGTCCATATACAAATTCAAGATAGCCCGGTATTGAAAGTACCAAGCTATCCGTAAGCAACCTTTTGATATTACAGGGAAGAAGACTCTTGAATTCATACAATGATTTAAGTTTATAATATGATCTCTGACAAATCTTGTTAACATGTGCGTTAAAAGTCAGCTTACTATCCATATACAAACCAAGATTCCTCACTTCATTAGTCCACTGTATGTCAACATCATCCAGTTTAATGTGCAAATCTGAAACATTTATGTCTTTTCGAGAGTACAGAATTGCTTGTGTTTTACTAGGATTTATGAGCAGCAAATTTGCAGATGCCCAGCTTGAGATATTGTTTAAGTCAGTATTAATTAGATTAATGCTATCCGGTAGATTGTGTATCGAGCTGGGGGGGAGATATATCTGCAAATCATCCTCATACATATGGTATTTACAATGTTTAATATGGCCAACAAGGTCCGAAGCGAAAATCGTAAAAAGAAGTGGCCCAAGAACAGATTCCTGTGGGACACCCCTCTCCACAACCCTCCAATCAGACCGCACCAACCCATCATCAGCCATCAGTCTGACTGCCTGCTGCCTATGGTGCAGGTAACTGTCAAACCATCCATTAGCATTCATTTTATATTTAAACTGTCAAAAGCCTTGGTCATATCTATCATGACAGAAGGACAGCATTGCCCCTGATCAAAAGTCAATGATATATCACTAGTGATTTTTAAAAGTGCTGTTGCACAGCCACAGTAGTCTACAAAACCTGATTGAAATTTAGGGATTATATCCTTATCAAAGTTCGGACAAGCATCAAAAGGGGCGGTGGTTATAGGGAGTGATAACAGTAAGCATATAGCATCTCTGAAAAGCCAAATTGAGAAGCAGATCGGTAGGGACTATGTTGTTGAGGTTCCAGTCAAGAAAAAACCCAAACTTAGAATTATAAACATAAACAGTTCGGATATAAGCATGGAAGATGATGAGGAGGAGTTAGTTAAGGATATTATTAGGAGCAATGGCCTGTCAGAAGATGAGCATTTTCATATGAAAATTTTGAAAAAATCATTAAATAAGTATAATAATGTAGATTTGATTATTGAATGTGATGCAAAAAGCCATAATGTCTTATTATCTCGAAGGAGGGCAAATATTGGCTGGTCAAGAGCTTATGTTTTTAACCACATTAGTATCCTGCAATGCTTTAAATGTATGGGATACAACCACTATGCTAAGGACTGTAAAGCCAGGTCAGTAGTCTGCTCAAAATGTAGTGGGTCTCATTCTTATAAAGACTGTCAATCACAAGTGACCAAGTGTGTAAATTGTGTAAATAAAAACAATAGGAACAAAAATCAATTAATTGATACTAATCACTCTGCATTAGACCGAGATTGCCCTTGTCGAGCTACCATCATTCAGGAGTTTAATAAAAGAGTCGATTATTCTATATAAGTAAGCACTAAATCAAACAACTTTTATATTTATATATACATAGGTAGTTTTAATAATAATTATTAAGCCAAATAAGATTTTTTTCCAATTGGCCCATTTAAATTTGAGATCAATTTTTACAAATTTTAATGAATTTGTACACTTAGTGCAATCAAATGACTTTGACATTATTGGGGTCACAGAGACGTGGCTAAACGACCAGGCATCCTCTGATGATATATCCATTCCTGGTTATATTTTTCACAGGAAGGATCGAGGCTTTGGAAGAGGAGGCGGGATAGGCATTTATGTAAAGTCCAAATATCAATCTAGTCCTATTACTTTTGTAAACTCTCCGCCAGTGGTGAGAGGTTTTGAATATCTTTGGGTCCGAGTCAAGCTATGCAGTAAGACTACTGTGGCTGTAGGGGTAATGTATCGAACAGGACATAATGTTCCAGAATGTGTGAATGTGTTGGATGTGTTGCTACCTGAAATGTTGCCAGTAGATAATTATATTGTGGCCCTAGGCGATCTAAATATTAACATGTTAAACATTGTGAATCCTGTGAGCGAATTATTCGATGGATATGGCTTTTCTCAAGTGATAGATGAGCCAACAAGGGTAACCGACCAATCAGCCACTCTTTTGGATCCAATTTTTATATATCCAAAAGAAAATGTGGTTGACAGCGGCATTATAGATGCTAGTGTAATCAGTGACCATATGATGACATTTTGTAAAATAGACCTTCCATTGACTACATGAGTTACTAAGTTTGTCACATTTAGGGACTTTAAAAACTTTAATGAAAATAATTTCTTACATGACCTATCAAGTATCCCATGGGACAATATATTTTATTTCTATAATATAGAGGATAAGATTAGCTTTTTAACTGAAAATTTAAAATATCTTTTTGCCATTCATGCCCCTGTTAAAACTGTAAAAGTAAATAAACCTCACGCTCCTTGGTTGACTACTGCGATTAAATGTTTAATTAATGAAAGAGATAAGGCAAGGGTTAGGGTTAGACATGAAAATACTGCTGAAAACATACAGCAATACAAAATTCTTAGAAATACTGTTAAAACGGCCATTCGTAGAGAAAAAGCTGCATATCTGACCTATGTTTCAAATCTACAAAATCAGCGCAAAGTTTGGAAAACACTGCAGGATTTTAATGTATACACTTCTAAAAAAGAAAACAATGACCTTTCTTCAAGTTTTTCTGATGTAAATGCCATAAATGATTATTTCTGCAGTGTTTTTCAAAAAACAAACAACTGTGATGAAAAAATAAGATTTTTTAATAACAACAAGTTTAATAATAATTTATCATTCTCTTTTAAATTAGTGGATCAAGCGGATATTTATAGGTGTATTCAAGGCATTCACTCTAACGCAGCTGGAAACGATGATTTGACACTCTTTATGTTAAAATTATGTTTGCCAACCATTATAAATCATGTCACTAATATAATTAATAGTTGCTTAGAAACCGGCTATTTTCCAGAACACTGGAAAAATTCCATTATCTGTCCAATTCCTAAAATTAAAAATCCTGTAAATATTAGCGATTTGCGTCCAGTCAGTTTGTTACCAATTTTATCCAAAGTATTGGAAAGGGTAGTTCATACCCAAATATCTGAGTATCTTAACCAAAATAGCATAATCCCTATGCATCAATCAGGGTTCATAAAGGGACACAGCACAACTACTGCATTGCTTAATATAACAGATAATATTGTAAAGTGTCTTGATGAAAAGTTGGCAGCAATATTGGTATTACTCGACTATTCAAGGGCCTTCGATGTGATTGATCACAACCTTCTTTGCTCTAAGCTATCAAAGGAAGGCTTTGATAACACCTCAACACGTTTTTTTAGATCCTATTTGTCTAACAGGTCACAGGTTGTTAGAGTGGGGAACAGTTTCTCTCGCTCGGGGGCGGTTGTGTCGGGTGTACCGCAAGGTTCAATTCTTGGCCCTTTGCTTTTTGTTTTATATACCTCGGATATTTTTTCAGTAGTTCAAAACTCTCATTTACAAGCATATGCTGATGACACTCAAGTTTTGTTTAAATTTAATCCCTTTAAACCAGAAGAGGCGTCAGTTTTATTAAATAATGATTTACAGGCAGTTTTGCAATACTCTAAGCAACATAATTTAAGGATCAATCCAAAAAAAACTGAGGTGCTTCTTTTTTGTTCTGAAAATCAACGTAATATACTTATGAATAAACTTAAACTGGTTATAGATAATGAAACTCTGACTTTTTCTGATCATGCAAAAAATTTAGGACTATATTTGGATATAAAATTAAAATTTAATAATAATAATAATAATAATAATAATAATAATAATCTTTATTTCAAATTATGATACATATAACATATAACACAAAATGAAATGACGTCAAAGGGTTCACAGAGCCCTAAAAACTTACAAATTTGGACAGTACTCTCTTAAGCTATAAGGTTCTAAATCTATTAACATTTTTTTTATCTCAGTTTTAAATTTATTAAATGATTCAATTTTTTTTATTCTCTCAGGTAAAGCATTGAACAATTTTATACACATATATTGGGGACATTTCTCAGTAAGTGTCAGCCTGTGTGTTAAATACCTAAGGTCTGACATTCTTGTGTCATATCTATGGTTAGCTGCTTGGTTAAAAGCATCTTTGTTTTTAAAGAGAAAGAGTAAGCATTCATAAATATAGAGAGCATACACAGTCATTAGACCTAACTTTCTAAAAACAGTTCTACAACTTTGCAAATAGCCTAGTTTTTTAATTATCCTCACTAATCTTTTCTGAATAACAAAAACACTTTGAACCATACTGTCCTTTCCCCAGAAGATAATGCCATATTTAAGAACAAATTAAAATTTGCAAAATATAATATCCTGAGAGTACTCTCATTCATATATTTGCCCACGATTCGAATCCCATAAGAAATTGAGTTTAACCTTTTGCTTAAATTATTTATATGACATGCCCAGTCTAGATGTTCATTAATATACACTCCTAAAAATTTTGCATTTTCCGAAATTTCAACAGGCTTGTCTAATTTTGAGTCTAATGTCATGTGCGATGGTTTGCAAACATTGGATTGTTTTGTTCTAAAAAGTAATATATTTGTTTTGTCCTTATTTAAAATTAACTTGTTTTTAGCAAACCATTCTGTAGCTAGATCAAAAAATTCTTTAGCTTTTAAAATTAGATCTTGCAAATCTTTACTGCTAATAATTAAATTTGTATCATCTGCATAAGTAACCAGATGTTGACATGAGGAGTTTATTAAAAGATTCAAATCGTTGACAAATATTATAAACAATATGGGACCCAATATGCTACCCTGTGCTATTCCTACACTATTTGACAATTCTTTGGATTTACAACTTTTTCCGTCTTTAGTTACGGTTACTACCTGTCTCCTGTCATTTAAATATGTCGTTAGCCATTTTTTTGCATTTCCTCTTATACCATACATTTCTAATTTTCGTACTAGAAGTCCCCGGTCCAGACAATCATAGGCTTTAGATAAGTCCAATAACAAACCCAGTATTAATTCACCATTTTCAAGCTGTTGCACAATAAAATGCATAAAATCGAATATGGCGGTCTGTGTCGATTTGCCATCAGTAAAACCATGCTGACAAGTGCTAAACAAACAACATCCTTTTAAAAAATTAACCAATCTTTTACTCATGGCTAGCTCAAAAATCTTAGAAAAAGCTGATAATAAACTTATTGGCCTATAATTATCTAGTTCTCCAGGATCCCCTTTTTTATAAACTGGTTTAATAAGGGCAATTTTTAAATTTTCAGGAAACACTCCAAGGCTAAAAGAATTATTTATTAAATAACATAGAACCTTTTGCAATCCTTTAACTTCTATACTTGCCCGCCTCACAATACTCGTAGGAATTTCATCGATACCACTACTAGATTTATTCTTTAATTTTTGTGCTATTTCCTTAATTTCGTTTGGCGTCACCGGATATAAAAACATGGATTTTTTATTTTCTTTAATAGAGCACTCGAAAGGAATATTTACTAAATTATTTAAAAGATTAGGTACAACTGAAAGCAAATATTTATTATATCTATTAGCCAGATATTCTGGATCTCCCGTTACTTTCAGGTCCGAACTATTTGAATCTGTTCCATTTACTTCTTTGCAAATGGCCCACATGCACCTTGTTTTATTATCGGAGTGTTTAACCCTATTTTCATATTTTTTAGCCCGAGATTCAATTAATAATTTATCATACCTTTTTTTTCGCAATTGTATGTTTCTCTATAGTCTTGTTGGTTATGTCTAGACAAAGTTAATAAAATATCTAACCTACGTTTACATTCTGCAAGTTCCCCGCTATCATAAGATCTAGTTTTTTGTTTTTTACCCACCAACTTATATGGAAAGCTATGATTAAATAAAATTTTAAAAGTGTTCATAAAAACATCCCATTGCTTGTTAATATTATCTGTTTCTATACTATATACTTCCAACCAGTCTTGTTCCATCAGACTGCACAGAAAACTGTTCAAAGCTTGTTATAAAGAAGCTACATAAAAATGAAGACCTTGTATGCCAATAGGTACATTTTAAATTTTAAAATGAGAAAAAAGTTGTGCAGTAGCCTTGTTATGTCTATATATAATTATTGTTTAATTGTGTACTATCCATTTTTAGATGTTGTTGCCAAACAAAGAATACAATATGTTCAAAATACATGCTGTAGATTTATATTTAACTTAAGAAAATATGATCATGTATCTAACAGCATCAAGAGTATGGGATGGTTAAGCTGCAATAATATATACAAATTGTATTCTATGATTTTCTTTAGAAAACTTTTAGACTGTAAGAAACCTAAGTACTTATACCAAAAATTAGAGCTACGATCGAATGTACATAACTTAAATTTAAGAGACTTTAATTATTTTTCAATTCCTAAGCATAGGACTTCATTATTTCAAAAAGGCTTTTCATATACCTGTGTTAAACTTTATAACTCACTTTCGCCTAATCTTAAACACTGTTCATTACAGAAATTTAAGCTTGCCTATAAAAACGTTTTACTGAATGAGATCAGTATTGTATAATACATATATAAATTTGTTACTTTTTTCTTTTTGTTTTTAAAAATTTCTATTAGAAATAATATTTATTTTTGTTATTATTTTTTTTTTATATGGCCGCATACGGTTGCAGTTGGTTAAGTGGAAGAATGGCCTATGGCTAAACTTCGCCAACTGTAGTCTGGGTGTGTGCATCGTGATACATTTTACTTATATAAGTATTTGTATATTTGTATGCATATGCTAATAAAGACGTTTATTATTATATTATTATTATTATCAGACAGATATTCAGTGGCTTGACATCTGACTAGTTTTTCTAAGATTTTTGATGGTGCAGGTGTTATACTGATTGGTCTCAATTCATTAAAACTCGAGGGATTATTTACCTTAGGCACAGGTGTGACGAGAGCCATTTTCCAAACATCAGGTACAAAACCAGTTTCAATAGAAAATTTAATTATATTAATTAGAGGTTTAAGGCAGTAAGTCATGCAAGCCTTAAGCATTTTTATAGAAATTTCATCAGTGCCAACCGCATTACTTTTAATGCTGTTGAGATATGTTACTACTTGTTCCTCTGTAGCAAATCTTAGTATAAATGGCTCCCAAGGAACAGTTGTACTGAGAAAACCATTTAACAGTTCCCAATCTATATTTGTTTGTGGTGTACTATCCAAAAAATGATTATTGATTAAATTAGGTTCCTTTTGTTCACTTGGAATATCTTTATGAGTTTTATTAGTAATTTTCCAGCTGGAAATTTTCTCCCAGTATTGTTTGCTTCTGTTTCTTTTTGTACAGCTTTTAATTTCCATAGAATAGTAGGCTTTTTTCTCAGCTTTCACAGCAAATGCTACATAACTTTTAACTTGGATATAATAATTTCTAGTTTTAATTGAATTTAAAGTTTTAAATTTGCGAAAAGCCTTGTGTTTAAGTTCAATAATTTTTTTAAAATTATATGTTAACCAGGGTGGTCTTGGTTTTCTCAGTCTAACTATTTTAGGTGGACAGTAAACATCAAACAAAGACAGTAATCTATCATTAAAAATATTTACCTTACAATTAATATCAGTATTAGAGGTATAGAGATCATGCCAGTCAATACTCTGCAGATCACTCTGAAACTGCTCAGAGTGTACCATTTTTAAACTTCTACTTTTTATAAGAATATTAGGTTTTTTAATTCTATCACATTTTATTTTGCAAAAAACAGCCTCATGGTCAGTCTGAATGGGGTCACAGGGCAGAACACCACCATCCACAACTAGTTCTTTTTTGTTTATTAAGATTAGGACAATAAGAGATTGATTATTAGGAGTAATTCTAGTAGGGTTAGTAATAATTTGATACAAATTAAGGGTTTTAAGAATATCACAGAAAAATCCATATTCTACACTGTCTGGGCACAAAAAATTTACATTAAAATCCCCCGTACAAAGATATATGTCATACTTGCATATAAGTTCCGGCATCACATCATATAAACATTGTAACTCAGTATATGGAACTGACGGTGGTCGATACACTACACCTACAGCAACAGATAGTTTATTGCACTTCAGGGACAGCCACAGTTGATCCATGCCATTATTGAATTCTGTGATTTGAAGTACTGACACAGCTTTAAGTTCCGTGTGAATATATGCAGCCACACCTCCTCCTCTACCATTCCGATCCTTTCTATAGAGCTTATATTTGTCAATAGTATACAATTCAGATGGTATATCACTAGTCAACCATGTCTCGGAAATTGTAACAATATCATAGTTAGTGTTCTGAACAAAATCTCTAATGTCTGAGAATTTGTTACACATTGACCAGGGGTTTATATGAGTTATGTTAAGTGAATTATTAGTGATTTTTTCTTGCGTTTGCGATATGGTAAAGTGGTTATGGTTGTTACCAGTATGAAGCACCCTAGATGACTTAATAAGTGGCTTCTCCACTTCTTCGATTATGGTGGCTTCGAAAAAACACAAATTTTTTTACACTGACACCCTCTATCCAATTCTTAGGGTCCAACAAGTCATCGAGAAGATCGGCTCTGGCTTCGATGCGAAAGCAGCAATATTCACCAGACCTAACGGACATTTTTTCAATTTTAAACTCTTCGTTATCACCAAAGGTAGATTTTAAGTAGCAAAGCAGATCAGCCTCGCCAGTAGACAAACTTAATCTGCTCACTGCAATCGAGGATTTTTTTACAATTTTAGCGGTGGAGATAGCTGATGAGGTACCATCTCTAACACCAATTATTGGAGTTACTCTATGTAACTTTGAGTTCTGAGCCTTCTTTATCTGACCACTCATTTCACGCTGAGAGTTGCCGCTATTCCTAGTGTCATTGGACACACGAGAAGCGACACCAATAATGTTCTCTGAACTAGAAGGTACAGAGGAGATTCTCAGAGATGTTCTTTTATCAGATCCAGTCTTCGATAAATTTACTTTTTCCCTATTAACAAGGTTAATAGGATCAATAGGATTGGAGGTACCCTGACTATAGCTAGAAGAAGAAGAATGACCCAGTGCAGCACCACTGGGGAAAGCTAAGTGGATAAGCTGAATATTTGACTCTCGCAGATCAGTAACCTGTCGAGTTAGGTGTTCAATACTGGTCTTCATATCCAACTCAGCAGCCTTAAAAACATCCAATTTGTTTTCTATCTGATCGCTCAAATCTCTAAGAAAAGAGTCAAACTCAAGGCGCATCTGATCTCGAAACGCCGGCATGGCACTGCTCAAGTCTTTATTATTTCCTTTTACGGAGTCTTTGCAGGAAATACAAGCAAACATCATCACCCTTGATTTTAATTGGGTTACCTGGGCCTCTGATGTTGCAAATTTTGAGCATGTTACGCAAAACACCGAGTTGCAAAAGTCACAAATAATTTTATACCTGACTTCCTTATCACTTAACTCTTTATGACACTCTGAGCAAGACATTGTCGTCTCTCACAGGTGAAACGTATATTTAGTCTTAAAAGTTAAGAAATCAGTGAATTCCACACAGGAAACGCACTATAGATTTATTATTTATTTTTTGTCGATTTAAAGATTTATTCCTTATCTTTTCTCGATTTAAAAGAAATTTAAAAAATGAAGATGGTCATCAATATTTGACTGAGAAACTAAACAAAATTAACACTATTTTAACACTATATAAGGTTCCGCGGATCAATAAAAATTGACCGGAATAACGTAGAGACAAAAAGACAGGGTGTGTGCGCGTTTACGGGTTTAAATTAAGTCTAAAAACACTCTAAACAATTAACTTATCCGGACTAAACAAAAACACGTCTACGTTCGACGACACGTGCGCGTAAAGCTGGTGTCGTCCAGAACACAATATGTGTTCTGGTGTCCCTGTCTCCTATAAAGCATGACGAGCAGACAATTAGATCCGTCATGCCATCCTCTCCTGGTATAGTGACGTGGGTAGCTACCAGGTCCTTGTTACAGGAACCAGATGTTCCTTCTGAGGCCGTATCTCCGGCCTTTCCCTATGAAAACGGTCCTATCCGCTTTCTGTTTAAAGTCAGGGAACCCTTTTCCCTATAAAAGCGGTTCTGTCCGCCTTCTGTTTGGATTCAGGGATCCTTTTCTAAGCACCTGTTTGTTCGAGATGGATTAGCCCTTCCCCGTGAAACAGGCGCTTGTGACTTCAGGGGCACCTTTCGAAACGGATTCACCAGTTTCGGTCGGCGCACCGTTGTCTGCTTGTGAACTGGGTGGCACCTCTCGAAACGGATTTATCCGTTTCGGTCAACGCACCTTGGTCACTTTTTACTATGAAAGCGGTTCTGTCCGCTTTCTGTTTGGAGCTAGGGAAGTAATAGTCCACCACGGAAGAGCCCCTCATTATCGCAGTAAGGCTAGATACTCCGAGAGGTCGCCCTGTATCTCAGAGACACCTCTTCAAGGCGCAGGATGAGTTAAGCCTCGTATTTGTCTTAGTTTCGGATACCATTCCATACGCTAGCAACAGGAGTTGCCGATAGCCAGCAACTCTAGCGCATGTTCCAAAAAATCCTACTGGGCCCAACCACGACCTCGACGTGCAAACACACGGAGGGACCGTAATGCTGACATTACCTAAATGATATGTTAATATGGATAGTTTAGAGATAGTAGGTATTTGTATAACGTCCGTGATAGCACTACCGCATTATCTAAAAGATTTATTTATTTATTTATTTACAGTACAGTACACTACAGGGATAAATCCCTAAATGGTATAAAAATTCAGATGTCATAAAATGCAATATCTGAATGTTTTGGTGCTTGAATAGCGTTGACGGAATGGGCGAATGAAATGGGTTAAACATTGAAAACCCGGCACCCACAGTATCTAGTACTTGGGCTCCATACAAGCCTTCTTGAGGTGTCATGAAGAAAGTTATTGTGTATTTAGTCAGTATTAAAGCTATAAGGGTTTGAGGGTTTAGGATCAAACTGACATATCTACATTCTAAGTAATCTGGAAAAACTAAAAAAAAAACTTAAAAAGATCAAGAATATCCAATAACTTAAAATTTCTTGCAATGACCCTGAATCAGTAAAAGGTAGCCACGTTTTTAATATTTATTTTTTTAGTGGGCTGTTCAATAATATTAGGAGTAACAATAGTAATTCCAATATGTATGATAGTAATGGGAGCCATTTATTTGCATGAATGTCCACAAGGAGAATATATTCCGGTTTACTTACTTGTTGGTGGTAAGTATTTTACACATTTTTTTATTATTTTGGGGCAGACCACGAAGTTTAGGAGTAAAAAAAAGGAGGTTACAATGATGTTTGTGACAAAGGATCAGAATATTTCTGTCTTTTGAGTGGAATGTACTTAAATTTTTAGGTTAAACCCATGTGAAAAGGTCACATATTTAATAACATTTCTGCATGCAGAAATGCTAGCAGGTTTGAGCTTAAAAATAACAGAAATTTCGCTAAATTGCTGTTTGCAATGATAACATTTTTCCATAAAATATATTACACACATTGTCAATTACTTTCTTAGGACTATTTTTACTAGAATAAAATATGATTTACAGCACTGAGTGCCTTATAATTAATCGAACCTTCGGGCATATACCTATAGGGGCAACCTTACTGCATGGTCCTGCGAACAAGCATGCAAGAGAGAAGGAAGGATATGTGTATAGCCTTTCTCGCTCTAACGTGCAGATTAGTCGACAGGGAATTTGCTGACCAATTAGCACGCAGAGCGGGTTATTTACTCTTCCCACCGACCAATAAGCACGTTGAAGCGAGACAGAAAGATTATACACCTATTATTCACATGCTTGCTCGTAGAGCCAAGCGCAATGCTGCCTCTTTTTTCCTTTATACAAACAGGGGTATTTACTGTACTGGTTTAAAAGAAACAACCCTATTTCTGTGACCAAGACATTTTAAGGACTACTAAAAAGTAGTAAAAAAAATATTTATTAAAACCTTAACTTAAACGCCTTTTCTTCACATTAAAAATAACTGCTATTTTTTACGATTTTTAAGGGTACAGTCCCCATGGGACCAAAATATTTGTCCTGGTTTTTTGCTTTGGTGCTGGCTTGTCGATTTTTTTAAGCTTAGGTGTTTAAAAGTCCAGTTTTATTACAGGATTTTGAAAATCATGGTTTATGATTTGATAATTTTGTTGTATGTGAAATAGAGGTCCGTAAAAAAATTAGATATGCCATTCATATTAAGTGTATTGTACTATTTATTTTTTAGGGATTTTTGGCATTCTGAAGCAACTGCTACATTTATCTGCACGAGTAAGACAAACTGAAGAAGAAAGACAAGAGGAGAATCTCAGGCAATCTCCAACTCAAACTTTATTAAACTGCTTTATGCTAGGTTGGTTTATAATTGGTTCAGTGTGGGTCTACAAAGAGTATGAACCCAACTATGACCCATCATTTGACAGGTACTGTAATAAAAATTTGTACCTGTTTGCCTTTTGGTTAATTACCTCAGTTTACATTATATTAGGATTTATTACCTTATGCCTGTGTTCAATTAGTGTCGCTACTGTCATTTTTCACACTGAGAGAAGAGATGACAGAGAAAGTAGTGGGCGACTATGGTAAAATAGTAATAGGTTTAAATTAATGATTTAATTCTGTGAGTTAAAGATCTGTAACGTAAAATGAATCAAATTTCTGTGTTAAAAAGGCTTTATTGGTTTAAAAGCGGCAGCTAAAAATATGTGATGGTATTTATGCTACGCCTTTTCAAGCTACTATACAAATTTATATTAAGGTTTTTAAAAATCACTTTCTGAAGTGCACTGCAATAAAAAATCTTTTTTTTTTTTAATATTTAACATTACTAGCTTATAATCTATCTAGGATAATAGATATTAAGAATTCAGTTGTTTTTTTTTATATATTTTTTAAATATTTTTTGTAATTATATACTTTGCTCTTAAAAAGTGATTTTTTAAAAAGTTATAAACTTTTGTTACATGTTATTTTTTAAGAATGGCTTTTTGTCAACAATGTTTTGTGGTTTCTCTTAAATAGTGTATATTGCTTGCAGATCTGTTTAAAGAAGCTTTTTGAAAGCAGTAAGGAGGTAAAAAATCAAAGAAATAATTTCCAGTGTTAGCATAAAATAAAAAAACACAATTACAGGCCAGTTAAGGGAGTAAATGATTAAGGGTTTGATAGGAAACAATTACTATCTTTGTTAACTATATCAATTCCCGTTTTAACTAATATTTCACCTTCCAGTTAAATGCAAATTTTTGCAGATTTAAACAATTAAAACTGATTAAACAATAGGTGTAACAGTAGATATTCTCTTTCTTACTGTTACCTGCAGTGGGCTAATTAAAGATAAATTAAATCCGATTTTTAACCGTTTCTTTTTTTTTTTTTGAGATTATGCAATCTTTGCTAGCTTACATCAAAAAATAATGTACAGAGGAGACTTTTCATTTTTATTGGTAACTCAAGACCACTGAGAGCACAATGTTGCTGTTAAGATGTAAGAAGGGCAAAAGAAAAGTAGCATTTAAAAATTGGGCACCTGATGACCGGGTTTAGGCAAGGTTATCTTAAAAAACAGTATTGAGCACAATCCTTGTGGTAAAAAAGAATTTAGTTGTTAAATGTGGAAGCAACAAAATGCCCACTGTTAGTTTCTTGTGATCTTTGTGTTTTTGCTAAGTAGACATAATATATTACCGATATTTAACGATTTGCGGTACCAGTTCGTAAGGACGCGATTTTTGATGTATAGCTCTCTAGGCTAATTGTTATTTATCTTTAAATATGTATTTTAATTTAATTTTAATAAGTAATGTTGTGTTAATATTGTTTCGTAAACTAATAATTAATACTGGACAGCTGTGGAATTTATGTCAGTTAATATTGACAGCAGTAGCAGGAACAAAACAAAACATTTAACCAGGAATTGTGGTCGTTTAGACTGAGCATTTAAAACTCTTTATTTTACTATAAAAAATATATTAGGTTAAGTATTTTCCTAATGATTTTTAAATCAACCAATAATATACAGTTAGCAGCTATCTATCGGAATTTAGCTATTATTAGTTTAAGGCCTAAAAATCATTTGTAGTAAACATTTTATCATATGTCAACATAATCACGACAGCGCGTAGGTATAATGACTTGTTGGAGAAAATTACAGAATCTCGAAATTAAAAGCATCAATCTTATGGCTATTTCTTGTGTTAGTACTTACGAAGTATAGAAAAATTTAATCTAAGAGCCTTTTTAATACAAAAAGCCTCAAGAGCTAAGTCAGCAATCTCTTTTATTTTTTTTATACATGTTTGAATCAATTACATAACATGTATGTTGAAAAGAGTGGCCTTTAGCAGGATTCGATAGCGGAATCTACCCGCAATCATGACAGACGAATGTGTCCCCGAAAGATAAAAAAAATAAATTGCAATAATTTTTGGAAGTTATGTTGCTGGCAATCTCGAATTTGGACTTACACTGGTAAGCCAAACAAAAATATTTGATATTTTAATTTTAGAACGTCGTTTATAGATACCTCTTAGGCTATGTAGGTATTAAAAGTTAATATTAAAAAAACTAAACTTATGGCAAAATGGGGTGAATTTCAGTCGCATAAATTAACATAAAGTACTTTGGTGTCATAATAGATATTATTTACGTGTATGTTTTAATGTACTTATAATTGTATCCTGCTCAAAATATTGTTGACAAAATGTATTTCACTATCTGTGATAAGATTTGTTACTTTGAAGTAGATTGTTGCATTTAAAAAATCAGTTATAGCATTAGTTTTTTCTTTATTTTACCTAATTTTTACAACATTCGTGATGCATCAGGTATAGATATATAAACATCTTAACATGATGCACCATATTTTTTAATTATTTTAAGCCAATCAAATTAAACGTTTTCATAAAAATACAAGTTTAACTATGCTTAGGCCACCTTTATCTATTTCCCTAAACTCTCTGTATTTTGTATAAATTTCTTTAGGACCAAAAATTAGTATGTCTTAGATAGAGTTTTTCTTATAAAACATACTTGAATGTGAATAAAAGCATCTTTTATTAATTTCTGTATAAAACGTTTTGATGGAAATTTAATGTGTAGTTACAATTAAATGTTGAAAAGATTAAAATAATGATTTTCTATAAATGTTATCTAAAGTTGCTAAAATTTAATGACGTGTTAGTATTTCATGACATACAATTTAACTAAATTACATTTTTTAACTATATGGGCTGTTATAAAAATGGTTTAATATGTTAAAATAGTTAAAACCTTAGACGAAGAAAAAATGTTTTTTTGTGTTTTATTTTTGCAATATTTGGAAAAGTACAATAAGCTTGTTTGGGGGACATGATGGTGTAAATAACACCATATAGTTTCTTTGCAAGAGAAATAAATATCACATTCTACTGATTTTCAACCAGAAGAAATTATAAAGGTTTCAGTAAATGTTGTGTACAGGGTGTAAAAAGTATGATGCTCACGACTTTTATGAGCGATAGTGGAGGTTAAAACAAGTAGAAAAGTTTATATAACATATGTGTCAAAACTTGACATATTTTTGTCTAAACGATGTCAAAGATACGAACTTTGAAAGTAGTTATTTCTAAAAACTTTAACAACTGGAAACTTTTGTCCCAATCGCTTATAAGTAGATTCATTTGCTAATAAAATAAACTAAGTTTTAAATGTTCCAGTCTACAAGTAAAACACACAAAATTTAAATAATTTTTCTTCCAGTTAAAAATTTAAAAAGCAATTTGCAACTGAGCTACCCCAAAGCCTTGTGCGTGAAGTAAACTCAGTGGTACATTGTGCTCACCGGCCCGGCCGCGATATTTTTGTTTGTTTTTGAATCGGGAAAATATAGCGATATGTTTTAAATTTAAGACAACCGTAATGCAAGTATACCAAAGAGTTATGAAAACGGAATGTGTGCAATCTAGAAATATTATTCTTTAAACAAAATAAAAAAGTGCTGTTTTAAAGCATAATAATTTACAATAACATACAATACAACTATTTTTTAATTACAAATAAAAACCAAACAATAATTATTTATTGTTTTTTACTTAAATTTAATTTCAAATTAAATATCAAAGTAAATTGCAAGAAGTAATTTTTATTATTTGTATGTAAATGAACATCTTAAAAAAAGTGTAAATATGCAAAACCTCACTCGCTTTGACAGGCCATATTTCGAAAACATTTAAATTTTGGCCCATATGTTCTTTGCTTTTTCAACTTGTTTTGAACTTCACTATCGCCCGTTAAAATCGTGAGCATCATACTTTTTACACCCTGTATAAAAAAGCTACCTTAAGGTAAACACATGGTACATAACTTAAAATTATTCCAGAACCCCACTGAATAAAATGTATTTATTGAATTAAAGGACCACATGGTCCAAATCAGCGCACATACTTAAATTAATGTAAAGTGTCATTCGATAACAGGTGTATAGCGAATATGGTTACTTTGTATCTCAGACACTTAGTCATTCGATTGTTACTATTAGGCAACCAACTAATCATTTTTGCTATCTAACTTTTGTTTTTAAATTATTAATTGTGTATTTTAAAAAATGTACCAGTTTTTTACTTACTAGATGAAAAGCCTGTCTCCGCCAGACTCCGTAAGACGCCTTCCGTACGGCTAACGGTAAAAACACTTTTTTGCTCCTATTTTTGTCCCGGGGGCGAAATTCAAAAAACGGGCTTCGTTAGGTTCTAGCCACTGCTAAAGACTACCACTGTGCCAAATTTCATGATTTTAGCTCAAGCCATAACTTCAGAATCACGTGGACAGACAAATAAATATATATACCTACCTACATATAAATATATCCACATTAGCAAATTATATATATGGATTATTCAGTGGAATTGATTTAAAAGTCCCAGACCTGTGCCACAACAGCGCATGTACTTGTTTGTTTGTTTGTTTATACTCTTTATTTCAAATTACATTAAATCAATACAATATAATGTACAGACAAAACATAAAATGAAATGGCGTCAAAATAAAAATAATTAAAAAATAATGCCAAAAACAACAACACACTAAAACTAAAAACTGTACAATTTCAAAATATCACCATCATACACTCAAATACTCTTCCAAACTATAAGGCTCCAAATTGATCAATAACGTTTTTAGTTTCTTTTTAAATACTTTTTCAATAGTTAGATTTCTTATATTTGTATCCAATTTATTGAAAAGTTTAATTCCCATGTAGTAGGGACTTTTTCTGTTAAAGTTAATCGATGTATTGGATAACAAATATTACTAGTTCTTGTATTATAATTATGATGCGAGTTCATATTAAATAGGTGTCTATTTCTAAAAACAAATAAAATGTTTTCATATATATACAAGCCATATATCGTAAGTATTTTTTTAGCTTTAAAAACCCTCGACAGGATTGTAGATAAGACATTTTAAATAATATTCTAATGATGCGCTTTTGAATTATAAATATGTTTTGAGCCCTAGAGTTTGATGCCCAAAAATTATACCATATCGAACTGTTCCCTCAAAATTTGCAAAATACAGGGTTCTGCAAGCTGTCTCATTCAAATATTTTGTAACGGTTCGTATACAAAAGCAAATTTGGTTTAGCTTTGTTGTTAGTTCTTCTATATGGCTTGTTCAATCTAAAAACTCATTTATATAGACACCCAGAAATTTGGTGTTACTACTAAGAGTGAAATTATTATTTTTAATTGAAACAGATGCTGGTTTGAGAGTTTTATTTAGCTTGGTTCTAAAAAGCAATGTGTTGGTTTTGTCCTCATTTAAGCATAATTTTTTTTTTTGAAACCAAATATTTATTAATGAAAATAAGTCTTGGCATTTTTGATATTTCAGATATATTTGCACCACCAGCTAATAAATTAGTATCATCAGCATATTCAGTTAAGCTGAGATAAGGGCTATTAATTTCAAAATTTATGTCGTTCATAAATATTATAAATAAGACAGGTCCGAGTATACTTTCCTGAGGAACACCTACTATATTTTTTCCACCTCTGACTTGTAACACATACCATTCTTATAAACTATTACTTTCTGAGTCCTATCATTTAAGTACGATTTAAACCACTCAAGGGCATGTCCCCTAATCCCATAAAGCTGTAATTTTCGAAGTAGCAAATTTCTGTCTAAGCAGTCAAAAGCTTTTGAAAGGTCCAAAAATAAGCCAAGAGCCATGTCGCCCCTCTCCAAGTGTTCCAAAACTGCTTGAACAAATTGGAAAATTGCAGTTTGAGTTGACTTTTCTTAATATATCCATGTTGGTTATTTGAAAATATATTACATTATTTCATAAATTCGACTAACCGTTTACACATAACCATTTCAAACAACTTTGAAAAAGCCGACAGTAGACTAATAGGCCTGTAGTTATTAATGTCATTAGCGTCTCCTTTATTCTTATAAACAGGTCTTACTGCTGACAGCTTTAGGAGTTCAGGAAAGATGCCCTCCCTTAGTGAATTATTTATTATATACACAACAACTTTAGCAATCGCTGGAATAACCTGACGCATAAGACTGGTTGGTATTTCATCGTCACCAAAACTATGTTTATTTTTTATTTGCTTAGTTAATTTTAAAATTTCTTTGTTTGTAACACGTTTTAGAAAAATTGACCTGTATTTTCTTTAATTTTATGTGTCAATTGATATGTGGGATATTTTTAATAAGATTAGGAAGTGATTCCAAAAAAAATTTATTATATTTATTTGGTATTTCATCAGGGTTTCCAGGGATTGTCTCATAATTTTCCTTACAATTGTTTGTGATTTCTCTAAAAATAGACCACATACATTTATTTTTATTATCCGAGTTTTTTATTCTACTTGCATAATTTTCCGATCTTACTTTTACCAACAATTCATCATACTCCTTTTCACAGACGAATACAAGTTATTATAATTGTTACTTTGTCTTTTTAATAATAAAAGAGTATCTAACCTATTTTTTACATTTTTTATATCTTTATTATGTTTATATAAATTCTTAATTTATGGTTAGGATTGAATAATTTTTTAGGAAAACTCTGATTAAAGAAAAGCATGAATGTGTTCATAAAAGCAGACCACTGTTTATTTACATCAGCTGGATCTAAAGCAAAAACATCTTGCCATTTTTCCTGTTTTAAAGTATTAAAAAACTCTGTTTTACTTTCTTCAGTAAAAATTCTTTTAAAATAACATTTTTTTAATGTGCTCTGCTTATAATCAAATATAATTTTTTGGGCCGTGTGATCTGATATTACCGTATTTAGAACAATACTGTATACATCACATTTTGGTACATTTGTAAAAATATTATCAATGCAGCTTTTAGATGCTGATGTTATTCTGGTATTTTCTAAAATTGTTGGATACATACCAAAAGAGTTCATAACAGATAAAAATTGTGTTCCAAGATTGTTTTTTTCTAAAAGTTCTATATTAAAATCCCCAGCAATAAAAAATTTTTTTCTGTTCACTTATGATTTGTTCCAGCATGCTCTCCATTTTTCAAGAAACAATATTGGGTTACCTTTTGGAGGCCTATACACTGATACGACAATGACACTTTCACTTTTAAAAGTACACTCAACACATGCACATTCATAGACACCTTCGACAGAAAGTTCTTCAATTTTTTCTTCTTAGAAATTTGATATCTTTTTTAAGGTACACTGCGGCGCCCCCATACCCTCCTACTCTGCAACAACTTGATACCAGTTTAAAATTGTTAATGTTTAGTTTCCGTAATTGCTCTTTTGTTTTCCAGTGTTCTGAAAGGCAAAAACATTCACAGTCCACATGTTCTTCAAGCATATCATTTATCATATCTATAGAATTTCCTAGAGATTGTACATTTTGATGAATAATGCTACATCGTTGGTCATTTTTTTCATTTTCTCTATAAATTTTTCTATCAGAATGACTTATATGGAATGTTTTTTCAAGTATGGTAGAGTGGTTGTCAATATCCTTTTGTAGTTTGCTGGATTTTGTTATTCCTTATTTCTCTGCTAAAAAACTTTCTCCTGTTGAATAATTTGTTTGCTGCTGTATTCTTCGTATTCTTTGTACATATACTGGGCACGGGATCTCGAGCTGAATGGTTTCCTTTAGGTAAATTGGATCGTTTGCAGTTTGGACAGTCAAAAGTATCAACAGTACATTGAGTAGCGTTATGGGTACCACCACATTTATGACAACATTCATCTGTAGTACAGTGTTTAGCCACGTGACCAAATAAGCAACACTTGAAACATAGTGCCACGTTTGTGTATTCTTGTACATATGCTGGGCAAAGGTCAAACACTAAATTATTGTTTCTTATAAGCCACTTAAATATTGCTGGGGGTGTCTGGAATATCCAATTTTCCTTTGTATTGTTTTTACATCCTCTTCTTGTTATATATTTAAATTGATTTTTAACTTCTTGACCAAAAGTGTTTATTATATCGGGATTATCGGCAATAAACTCATGTATAAACATTTCTGGGGTGTATCCTTTGAGAATACCAGTAATCATTACCATTGGATCTAGATTGGAAGCATTTTTTATTTCGATATGCTTAATGTTTTTCTCAAGAGTTTCCTTTAATTTTAGTTGCTGAGTGGCATCACTGCATTCTATTACAACGCTTCCGCTTTGCATAGGCCGGATTCTTTTGAAACTCGCCTCCAAGTTATTTACTCTAAGGTTTTGTTTCAGTTCCTGAATAACGATTCTAGGATCATTTTGGCCTTTTATTTTTACCACCGTTTCGTGCTTTCTGGGTTGTGGTGGTGGTGTTTTCCATTCAGTAATAACTGAGCTTGCTTTTGGATTATTGCTGGCTGGCACACGTTTAATTCCCTCACTAAATAAGGTATTATCGTTTTTTTGGTACTGGGGCATGTTCGGGTCACTTGGCACAGTTTTTATATCTGCTAGCAGATCTTTAATTTTATTGTTCAGTTCCAAATTAGTCTTTTCTACTTGACCTATCCTAAATGCTAGATTCGTCACATGTTTATGCACTATAAATAGATCAGAGGAAGTTTTTCTAGCTTCATCTAACGGCATTAGGTCAATATTTTGTTGTATTCGCTGAAGAGAATCTAACACCTCATTTAAAATATTTTCTGTAGAGTTTTTAGTACTACAGCAATGTTTGTCTAGGGCACTACCAACTTCCATACAAGTCTCTGTGTTGGGTCTTTTAATTTTATTTTTTCTGAAGTTGTTGGACTTGAGTTAGATCTTGATCTTTTTTTAGTGTTCATATTTAGGGAATAAGTTGATTCATTATTAAATACATCATTATCATCTCCTTTGGTAATGCTATCCTGTTGTTTGTTTGCAGTTGAAGTAGTCTGGGGAGGAGTACGAGCGACGGAATTCCTTGGTTTAAAAAGAATATCTTGCGATAAATTAACGTCGTCTACGCTAAAACTCTCAGAAGTTCTCGTATGTCCTATTGCTTTTTTATCCCCTTGAGCATTTTTTGTTTTTTGCACAGGTTTATCTAAATAAGTTTTTACTGGCCTGGGATTTAAATTTGTACCGATTATTTTATTTATCTCGTCTTTAGAAATATTTATTGTACCCACGGAAGAACATCTTTTTTTAACTGTTGTGGTCTGATTAGTTGTTTTTTTACTTCTAAAGTCAATATTACCATCACTGTTTAGTTCCATAGTACAAATTAATCAATAATTTTTTACCAACACCACTTATAAAAAAACAAAATACGGAGCGAAACTAAGCACGTCTTCACTCTCTGAATGCACTACTACTAACGTTGGTATTTATACAGAAGTGGGACTCCACTGTTTTTTGGCCATTAAAAATAAAAAAATAAGGATATTTACATTTAAAAAAAAATGTTGTACTCGTCATCGGATTTATTAAAAAAGTGTTTGAAATTTCAAAAACAGTGATTTCATAAATATTCTTTCATTTGAAAAGTCGAGAAAGCATTTTTTTGGCTTTTGACTAAAGATTTGAAGGTCATGCCTTAAATTTTCATAATACTTCTCCCTTTTTCTTGTTGCGCATCAAAAATAGAATAGTTTGAAAAACAAATCAATTTTTAAATTATTCAATTTTTTAAAAAATGTTTTTAAATTGAAAAATTCACATTTTTGAAAAAAAAAGTTCTGGTTAGATTTTTTAAAAAATGTTCTACTCGTCATCGGATTTAACATTTTTATTTTTTTTAAATATTGTAAAAATCGTAAAAATTGAGTTATCATTTTTTTTTATTGTTGTGCAACAAGAAAAAATATAAATATTGCGAAATATAGGATGACTCTCGAATTTGCTGCCAAAAGTCAAAATTTTGAATTTTCGAATTTTCAATTGCAAAAATCATATGAATCGATTGTTTTTCAAACATTAAACAATTTTTATTATAAATCCGATGATGACGAATGGCCAAAAAACAGTGGAGCCCCACTTCAATATAATTACCCTTACGTTGATATAACGTGTCAGTAAGTAGCAGGTGGGGGATGTTAACATATTAAAGCATTTTCATAACATCCTTAATTTTTCAAGCGAAATAATAATAATGTTTTAAATTTAAAAAAATAAAGACTTACACTTTTTGTTCCTATTTAAAATCTTTGTTAAGGTATTTTTTGTTGAAATCCAGATCCATTATATAGTTTCCATATATCGAAGGGATTTTAATATTAAAAAATGAATAACAAGCAAGTAATATATATAAATTATGGTAGTTCTGGTTAGTTTTTAACTATCCTGGCACATCCATATGTGGTAAAAAGGATACTAACAATTATTATTTTTTTAGAAACACTAAAAATCAAAATGTCTGTAACAAAGGTACATACAATATACTACAAATAACTTTAAAAAAAATTCATAGAAATTTAACGTTTAAAGTTCAGTTATTAAAAAAAAAATCCAAAATAATCCAGTAAGTCTGAATATGTTTAAACATTCCACTAGTCTTTAGATTTAGAATAACTATAGACTAAATAATAAGGCATCTGGTTTGATAGTTTAAAATTTTATATTTTTTTATCTTCCTTGTAAAAGTTATTTATGTAATAGGGATCGATATAACGATCATTAGATAATAGCAGTGAATAGTATTAACACGGCGTGTATCATAATGATCGTTTTCGTTTCGAATAACGTGCAAACTTTATCGTCTGGCGTTAATTGAATGAAACATTTTGTAAATTTTGTTAAAATATATTGTCGATTTCATTTTTGGCAATACATGTCAGATATGAAGGCAAAATGTTGTTATACATTTTAATCGTTAGGTAACTATTTATGTTAAGGTAGGATTATGCAGAAAAATTAGGTTAAGTTAAGTTAACAAAAATTAAGTTAATATAAATTAAGACATTTGTGTAAAAACATGCAAATCAATTTAAAAATAATAAAAAAAATTAAGCATGCGTAGAGCAAATCACTGTTAATAGGGTTTTTGTGATTTCTATTTTATCGGTGCACTCTGTGGCAGCTATCCGGTAATTTTTTAACTTCTTAAACAAATATTAGTATAAAAAATATATAATTTTGTTATATTTTTTCATAATGCATGGGAAAGACGAGTCTCTGTTAGCCTATTTTATAATGTTATTGTATGGGAGTTTAATTATTTTAAAAGGGAAACGTTTTTTATTTTATGTTAAGGTTAAAAAATTGAAGTAAGTTAAGAAGGATAAAAGTTGGTTATCTTCTTAACTTAATTTTTGTGTATAATTGAAACCATTTAATTACATAATATTTATCTCCTCTTGTGTCACTTTAACTTATTTTAACTTAATTTATTTTTTTTGCATAATCCTAACTTTAGTGTTTTGAATGTAATTGTTACATAATTATAACATATTGTAAAAAATCTGTCATAAAATTTAAAATTGTTAGTTTTGTTACTGCTTTTAATAAAAAATGCTTGAATTTTGGTGTCTTAGGTTCTGTTTATTACGGTCCTAGGACTATAATGATTATATTATGGTCCTAGGACTCTGATTATATTATGGTCCTGGAACCATTAGAGTACTCAGTCCAAAAAAAAAATGTCATTTCGACACTAAAAATAATGCTTAAAATAATGACATTATGACACGCCAGAAGATAAATATAATTTTTATAGGAATACGCAATTTTTACACTTGAAGCTTACTTTCTACTGAAGAAACATTTAGAATTCAGTATCCAGAAAAATCGAATTTTTATTATTTAATCTAGATTAATACTGATTTGCTCATTTTTATTTGTGAAGTCTAAGAAATAAAACTGTAATATAGGTTTTAGTAATCAGACAAAACCAAGATAGACCCAACCATACTTAAAGGAAGGACACAAAAGTCACAAACTAAACATCTTTTATTTTTATTAGTAATCGCGTCATCGCCGGGGGTGGGATGCGCTTGAGTTGCAAATATCTATAGCCCATATAGCGAATAATAAGTGCACCATCTATGTGGAAACTATTTTAGTTCAATGATTTGAACACATTTCGCACATCTATTGGTTGAAATACAATCAAATAATATATTTATTTATCTGTGCTCTCGGCGGTGTTTCCTTTCTTATCTTGTCATGACAGGTAAATAAAAACTTGTCTTTGTCATTTTTTGTTTTTGTCTGATACATGGTAGCTTTGCTTTGTTATGATGGGAATGTGTCTTTGAAAAGACACACTTCTACCAGTTCGACTGAAAAGTCCAACCCTTTGATGCAATGTTTTTGTTATTTTTAAATAATTTATAAACGAAATTATATTTTATTTAGGGTTATCTATTTTTTTGCTTCATAATTGTTATCCAGTCATATATTTTTATATTGTTATATTTACTTATTCTTAGGTACTTTAGTACTGGTGGGTATGACCATTATGATTCCTTATTTCTGTTTTGTAATGCAGTAAAAATATGTTTTTATTAATTCTTAAAGATAAAGAAGGTATATACTCTATAGTTTACTTACTGGTAAGAGTAAAAACATATTTTTCACCGAAATTAATATGATATTGAACAAGACCCAATTTTTGGATTTATAGATTTATTATTAGACACATTAAATCGAAAAATAATATGTAGACGTAAAAGTAATAAATTACTGCCCTTCATTTGAAATGTAGGATAGCGTTTATGGATATAGCTATAACCCGTTTGCTCGGGATTGGGCATTATCAAAAAGGATAACCTTGTTTAACTCAACACTATCCTGTATAATATGTAAACGTAGGTCGTTGTTAAAACCCCTAATTCTCTCTCTTTTATTTGCATTGAATTAATATCGAGGTACCAAAAACGTATGCTTGAGATTAGGTTGACCCGTGCTGGATACAAGATAGTAGCCTTAAGTTAAATCTTGATAGTCAAAATGTTTCAGATTTTAAATACAATTTATATATATATATATATATATATATATATATATATATATATATATATATATATATATATATAATATATATATATATATATATATATATATATATATATATATATATATATATATATATATATATATATATATATATATATATATATATATATATATATATATAAAAACATCAAAATTATCTAGGGAACAAGAATGGAATTTGTGATACTTTTTAAAGTGATTTATTTTCATTTTCGTTTTTTTTTTTGCTGAATTTTCTTATAAATTCTATTTTTTGTTGGTAGTCTTCAACAAGAAAGGCTTCAGACAAGTCAGAGGAGTATTCAAAGTATATAATCTACCAAAAAGTTATAAGAAAATTTGATTCTTGTTCCCTATGTCAAAATTTGATTAGTGTTTATATATATATATATATATATATATATATATATATATATATATATATATATATATATATATATATATATATATATATATATATATATATATATATATATATATATATATATATATATATATATATATATATATATATATATATATATATATATACACTGTGTCCCAAATTGGTGGGGAATGTATGGGAACTGGAAACCACGATAGATAGAAAATTGGTTATATGGGGAAAGTTTTGGACAATTATGTTAGTAGTAATCCCGTTTACTACATGGTTTTATATATTTAGGTTTTTGATAAATTTTGAAAAAACCTGAAACATGCATTTTCGAAAATCGGCCATATTTTTTTTTATAAGTGAAAATTTTTCAAATCTGTAAAAACTTCTTCAAAGCAACTTTTTTCGTAAAATATGACCGAGTAGTCAATTTTTATTTTCTACGTTTCGGGTTTTTAGAATCATCATCAACTTTATTTTTTCATATAGACGCCATATTGGATTTTTACGCAGCCAAATAGTGCTTTTTATTCTGATTTCAACAATGTATAACATGTTATAATTTAAGAGTTTATAACCTCATTAATTTCAAAAAACAAATATTTTCTCAGTTGGCCTGGATTCCGGCGAACGTCATTTTTTTTTTGTAAACAATAAAATATTGGCAATTGGCAAAATAGATAAGCTGAACAGATATTTTACAGAAATGGGTTCGCGAACATAGCTATAACGTTAATACCGTGTTACAACAAAACTAACGTAACAAGTTAATTGAAACCATTACATTTTCTTGTAACACGTAACACGTATTAACGTTATAGCTATGTTCGCAAACTTTAAATATCTGTTCATTATCTATTTGAATTTGTTATTGTTTACAAAAAATGACGTTCCCCGAATCAAAAAACTGAAATATTTGTTTTTAATAAATGAGGTTATATATATATATATATATATATATATATATATATATATATATATATATATATATATATATATATATATATATATATATATATATATCTGACAAAATTGACCTTTACTTTTTTACTTAAGCTTTTCAAAGGGTTTCTTCATTACTGTACATAGTGTACATGTATAAATAATAAGTATGTTACTTAAATAAAAATTATTGCTACATGAAGTAAGCGAATTTGCTTCAGTAGTGTATATTAACTACAAAAAGTGGGGAGGAGGCCCAACTGTTTAAACATTTAATACCATAATAGAAGTAAGAAATTAAATTAATGTTCAAAATAATTTAATTTGCTTTAAAAAATGGGGAATTCATTAGATCATAACAAAAAGCTAAAAATGTATTAAAATCTATCAAAAAAATGGTCTACCAGAATTAATAACCAGGATAAATCTACCAGGATTAACGACCGAGGTAAATTTACCAAAAAAAGTAAAAATCTATTAAATGTGGCAACGCTGGGCATAGGCGAGCAGCTTCGTGTTGTCGCAACCAATCAAAAGTCGTTTTGGTCTGACGTCAGATTTAAAGGGCCAGACATGAACTTTAAATGGGTATTACAATAAAAGCAATTTAAAAAAAAATATGTATTTAGCAGGAGCTTTTTAAATAGGTAAAGAAAGAGATTTAGATTAACCTATGTTATATTTTCGTAAATATTTGGCGTATACGTAAATTTTCCAACTTAAGTGTCTATTGCCTTATACGTATTGTTTTGTTGCTTAAATGTTTAAATATCAGGGATATTAGTACGTTTACGCTAAATCGTGACTTTTATTAAGAGTCACGTGGTATTTTTTCCTAAAGAAGGTCAATGTGTCAGTTATGTCATAAACTAAAAAGTAATATTTAAATCACACTGTAAAATACTACTGCGACTTAAAATCACACTGATTAAAAAGTGTGATTGTGATCACTACTTTCTGCTTCGCTGAATTCTTATTTGGTCGGAAACATGCAAAATCTAAAAAAATAGCTTTAATCTAATTGGATTTTTGGTCATTAACCGATTATATTGTACCTTGATATAAAATAATGTAATAGAGTATGTTTATGTACTAAAATTTTAATGCGTTCAAGTAAAGTGTAGTCAGAGCTGTCGCAGTTACTTTTAAAAAGTAATTCAATTACAATTACCAATAATTACTCTTCTAAGTAGTAGTAAATTACGATTATCAATTACTAGCATGTTTGTTAAAAGTAATTCAATTATCAATTAAAACTAAAAGTAATTGAATATTTTTGCATTTACTTGATTTAAATTACCACATACAGTGCTTTCATTTCAAAACGAACCACCCTAAATATCTTTAAAAAAAAACACTCACCAAAAAAACAAAGAAACACGTCGATTTAGATATACAGGGGGAAGTTTCATTTCGTATTTGATAAAATTTTATCGGTCACCTCCTAACCTCCAGTTAACCTCACTTTGATATGTCAAATGGCAACCCCCATAGTGTGACACATCATTGTAAGCGGCATGAAATTTGCTATCCAACAGTACTAAGAAACTTTAAATCGATGGACGTAGAAGCGACTTAGAAGTAAAAATGTGTTAATTAGTTTATCGTGTTCAAATAATTTATTTTATCAAATGCTCAAAATGTGGCCGTTATTGGCGAGACAATAATAAAGTCTGTTTTGAAATTCTTCGCGAACGTTGGCGAAAGTTTGTCTGGTAATACCTCTGCATTCTAGTGTAATTCTACATTTAAGTTCTTGAATATTTGCAGGTGGCGTTTTGTACACTTTATTTTTTAAATAACCCCAGGAAAAAGTCTAGAGGAGTTAAGTCTGGAGACCGTGCTGGCCATTCGATGGCACCTCGTCTGCCTATCCATGTGCCTGGAAACTGTTCATTGAGCCACTCTCGAACTGCTAAAGCATAGTGGGGAGGGGCTCCATCTTCTGAAATGCAAATTATTTTCACTGAGTTCCATAGCACCATTTTCATCCACCTGATTTTCCAAAGATTGGACGATAGAAGGGTATATCGCTTTTTTCCAAAAGGTTCAGATACAGTTGCCCAGTTAAATTTTCTTCCAGAAAGAATGGCCCGATAATTTCGTTTCCATAAATACCTGCTCAAACGTTGATCTTCTCTGAAATTGAGTATGTCCTTCCTGAAATATGTGCGGATTTTCATTATCCCAATATCTGCAGTTATGTCTATTAAGAATTCCATTTAAGAAGAAAGTTGATTCGTCAGAAAAGCAGATATTTTTGATCAAATGAGGGTCTTCGTCAATTCGCTGGCACATTGATTCGCAAAATTCTATTCTTCTATCATAATCGTCTTCGTTGAGTTCATGAAGAATTTGTATTTTGTATGGAAAAAACTTATTATTTTTCAAAATTTTGTGCACGGAACCCGTAGAAATATTGGTCAGCTTAGAAACTTTTGGAATAGACAACGTCGGATCTATTGCGAACTGTCCTAGTACCTCAACCTGGCGTGCTTCGTCTAAAACCCTTTCATTAGTACTTTTCTTGTTGCATACAGATCCAGTTTCTTCAAACTTACGCACCAATTCCATTACATATTTATGCCCCACGTTTTTATTTTGATGCCTCTCATTGAATTTTCTGGCGGTTCTACGCGCGCATCGATCTTCAGCCCCATATAGGAAAATTATTTCTATTCTCTCTGCTAGAGTATACACCATTTTAAAATCAAGATTCTTAATTTTAAACTAACGATGTCAAAATGACAATCCTAACAGTAATATTTAACTGGTTCCTAAACGTCTTAAAAACTTGTGCTATTGCAGTGTTTTGCTGTAGCAGGTAACACAAAAAATAATAATTGGAATGAATGCACACTAAAATAGTCTGCGAGGAATTTCAAAACAAGCTTGTCTCGCCAATAACGGCGCACATTTTGAGCATTTGATAAAATAAATTATTTGAACACGATAAACTAATTAACACACATTTTTACTTTAAGTCGCTTCTACGTCCATCGATTTAAAGTTTCTTAGTACTGTTGGATAGCAAATTTCATGCCGCTTACAATGATGTGTCAGACTATGGGGGTTGCCATTTGACATATCAAAGTGAGGTTAACTGGAGGTTAGGAGGCGACCGATAAAATTTTATCAAATACGAAATTAAACTTCCCCCTGTATATCTAAATCGACGTGTTTCTTTGTTTTTTTGGTGAGTGTTTTTTTTTAAAGATATTTAGGGTGGTTCGTTTTGAAATGAAAGCACTGTATATTAAACACGATACAATAAACAAATAAAATATTTATACTAATATGCATCATACGCGCACGTCACACTATTCAAACTGCTTTCTCGGCAAGTTTAATATTAAATGACTTTAAAATTAAAAAAAAAATTATCCTACCCCAAACATCAACAGGTTTTTATACAAAAAAAGTATAAAAACGTTGGCGGTAAAGACTAGTCCAGACCTACATACATTTGCCCGCCAACATTGAAACATTTGTATAAAAGCTGTTTAAAATGTGTTTGCAAACATTTGTTTAAAAACATTTAAACAAATGTTTAAGGTTTTTTGTTTCCCGCCGGAATGGAAAACACGTGTTTTTATGCTCGCCAACAAGCAAGTCAGGATGCGTTCGGGGCAAATGTTTATTTATTTGTTTTATCAGTGGCACTTCTAATTTTCATCGACGTTTTTGTTAGCTTTTCTTTGACGTAAAATATATGTATCCGGTACAAATGTTCACCACTGCCTCACTGCTCGGCACGTTTTTTTCTTTAGTCTGGATTCAATTGCAACCTAGTTTTTAATTAATATTTATCAAAAACAAAACACCTACACAAATATTAACATGTTTTCTTTGCGGGCAACTGTTTTTAAACATTTGTTTGCAGGCAAATCTATGTAGGTCTGGACTAGGCTTAAGCATCAATCGAAAATACGATTTCGGCGCGAAATTAACTATTTATTAGGTAATTAAATTAATTTCTAGGTAATTCAATTACTTTATGAGTAAACGAATTACTTTCTAAGTAATTGAATTACTTGGGATTCGTAAAAATCAATTACCAATTACGATTACATACGATTACAAATACCTTTTCCGAAAAAAATGAATTAAAGTAATCTAATTACTGAGAAGTAATTGAATACGATTTTTCAATTATTTTAATTCAATTACCGACATCTCTGAGTGTAGTATATTAACTAAAAATAAAATTTTATATATAACATCAAAATGCTTTAAAAATTATCGCCAACAAGTATGTCTTAAATATTCACAAAACAATCACGCTTTTGATTGCATTACAGGTTAATTGGTGACTTATCAATCACAGTAAAAAAAACACCCATTGGAAAATACCACTCACCTCTAATAAGAGTCCCGAGTAATCGTGAACATAGCTATAGGGTACCCGCTTTGTTATAGTATTTTTGTTTTTATTTGTTTTTCAGATCTAAAGTGTTACTTTTAAAACAAAAAAAAAACTTAACCGCATTAAATTTATGGATCCTAGGATATAATCAAAGTATATTCCATATTTATTTTTTAAATATACTTAGTACTTTTTCATTAACAAGTACTTTAAAAGAATCCATCATATGCTGCCATACAATACGTTATTTATATTATAGCTTATTAGTTATTTAGAATATGGCTTTTCAGTGCTACTTATTCTAAACTTCATGTTCTTCCAAAATTATAGTAAAGTAAAAATAAAATTTGAATCTCAGGAAACATTTAAGTTACGACTGCAAGAAGGTAGTCACCAGTATTTGGTAAAAAAGTGTACATTTTTAAGTTTTTTTTACTAAGCTGTTTTTAAATCTTTAAAAAAATTAATTTCTTTACGTAAATTTATGTGTGCTGATTGTCTCAAGTTAAACTACGTTTTGTCATGCCTACAAAAATATACTCTGGTTAATTTTTACCTTCTTGCAATCAAAACTTTTATTGGTCCATTTTTTCTCATATTTTCTCTAAGAAACAAATTGTTTTTATCTCTCTCCAAGCGCACATTTAGAAAATACATGTATTATATACTTTATTTAAAAAGACTGTAAATTTTTTTATGAATATGTTATATTGTTTATAATATAGGTCAAGAGCCGAGTTGTAGATAGTCTAAACAATATTATTTTGTGCAATAATTAATTTCGGACGAGCTTTTAAGTTGTCTTTAAGTAAAAATACGACTTTCGTTTACTTCCTGTTTTTTTTTTCTTAATTTCGTTTATTTTTTATGATTTATTTTTTATATAGAGATTGCATTGCCGAACTGTGCCAAACCTATAAAACTAATTTTAACGAAAATTGGCACGATGTTGTATCATAGCATGATTTTTTTTCTGGCCGAATATGGAGGTCCTCCTTTTGCCTTTTTTTCTTTATGGCTGATTTGCGACCATCATAATGTATTTTGCTATCTCTAACTAATCCTATCTTGAACAGGGCGTCCTGAAAGCCAATTATTACCTGACTAAAATCACCACTGGCGTATCCAGGATTAAGTTTTGGGGGGAGGGCTGCTCTATTGCTGTGTTTGTTTTAAAATAAAGACTGAACCAGAGAATTTTTGCTGGGCAGCCCGTCGAGATTTGGGGCTGATAGACAACGTTATTCCCCACTTTGAATTCCCGGTATGGCATCCCTAAAGTGTAGCTTTTAGGAGGGGTGAATTTTCAAACGTGTAATATCCATGCCCTTGGAACATAGGCCCCACTTTGATTATTGATTTATGTCGTCAAGAAGGTCGCCAAAGTCCGCGAACCCAATATGCCATACCAATATGGCGTCAATTAAGGTCCGCCATACTGACCGAAAGGTGTAATTTTTTCACTGTAGACATGGACCATGGGCCCCACGCTGTTTCGTGATCTTTGTTAGCAATGAACTGTAGAACAAAGAATTCAAAACGCCATACCTCTGGGGCATCGCCAAGTGACCGCCATAATGGGGCAAATATGGCATTTTAGCAATGAACGCCCACAGTTGAAAAATTACACATTTCGGTCAGTATGGCGGACCTTAAGTGACGCCATATTGGTATGGCACATTAAGTTCGCAGACTTTGGCGACCTCCTTGACGATATAAAACAAAAATCAAAGTGGGGCTTATGATCCAGGGGCATGGATATTAATTACACGTTTAAAAATTCACACCAATCAAAGTGGAAAATAACGATGTCTATCAGCCCCCAAAGCCTGCGTGGGGCCTATGATATATGCAAAAACCCTCTCGGCTCCAGGTCTATAATGAGATAAAATAAATATTGAACGACAAATCGATAAACCTAAGTGTGATAGCTAGGGTACATAAGCTTCAGCACTGAAGAAAAACAAAAATAAGCGCCTATCGTTGTGCAGATAATCCTATCTGATTACATCATGACGTTCTTATGGGGAATGTTATGATGAACGTTGTTGTAATATTACACAATTATACAATTAATGCTATTGGAGATATTACATATATTTAAAAAAATGTTGATAACACATACAGAGAGAGTCTTCCAAAAAAAAGCTAAAATAAATAAAAAAATAATTTATAAAGTTCAATATAGACCTTGCTATTGCAGTTGCCAAAATTATTTTTATGGTTAATGTATATTTATGTATAGTTGTTAAAAGAATATTATTACTGTACAGGATGAATCAAAAAGCAGTTATACTGAGAAACCCTAAAATTAAAAATCATTATTACTATCTTATTATTATTATTACATTTGAGGACTAATATAGCTGTGTATGTGTTATGTTTATAACAATTACTAAAATACTAACACATATCGTACAATAAAAAACACGGATAAAAAAAATATTTTTTTTATCCGTGTCAGTACTGTTTCATTTGCTTAAGAAATTTAAAAGAGTTTGCAGATGTGCTTGTGTGACCATAATTAATCTTTCTCGGTAGCATAGTCGTCAGTGACCCAGCTTTACTGCATTACTTTTTGACTTATCCTCTATAGTGATACTCTTTTTTAATGACTATACATAAATCTACATTTACATTCACCCTAAAATATTTTTCCAATTGTAATAGCAACGTCTTTATACAACTTTAAATATAAAAATTTTTCCTCTATTTTAACATTTTATTGCAACACTGTATGATTTTTTTACATATCGTTATTAAAAAAAATTAACGTTATTTTGTAACAAGAGAAAGTCTGTTAACCATTGTTAAAGGCCCTGGTTAACATTTCGTTAGCTAAAGTTAGCTATGATATTATTCGAAAATACAGGACATTTAAAAACGTCTTAATTGCCCAGTTTCCATTAGTGTATTGTCTTGTTTTTTTTTACAGGACATAATAATTAGGACTAGTATTTTATTTTTTAGATATATCTGTAAGTCGGCTTTTGACATTTTATTCGTTGGTTGTGTTAATTGAATTTCTTACATCTGTACATTATGCATTTATAGCCTAGAAAGGTATATTTTGATAACATGTATAGGTATTAAACTTGTAGCTTTTTATTCTATAAGTAATAAAATTACATTTAGCGTTAGGTTTGTGTTTTATTAAATAATCGTCTATTAGTCCCGCATTCTTAAACTAAAACTTTTTAAGGATGTTTAATAGGTTATTTAACTTATGAGTCCTGGAAAGGGTTAAAGCTTGGATGAGGTAGCTAAATCAGATGGCCGAAAACTACCAATCTTGGGTTTAAACACGCGCCAACTGTTCGGTGCGTGCATTAAGTGTAGGTACCTATAGTCATATACCTAAACTATTAGGCACAAGTAATTTATTGTAGCGTCCCCGCCAGGGAGGGTTAATGGACTTATTATTAACCGCCAAGAAGGCAACTGATGCGATTGTCAGTTAAATGACGATTAAAAGAAATTTTGGTTAAAATGCATTAAAAAGAGCGATTGGTGGTGTAGCTAGCTAATTAATAAGCTCTCTTAGTTGCTTGCCAAACAGCAAAAATGAACGACGCATCCAAAATGTTGTTGAAAAACGAACGTGTGTTTGGTGTGCAATAACATTGTATCGGAATAATACCTTTTTAAGGCAGAAGCCAAGAATAGACGAATACATCTATTCTTTGGCAAACAATTTTTAAAACACACAGCCGGAAATCTCTGTTTTAACGCAAGACTTGATGCGGCTCAGACATTACGATGACATCATACATAAGCCACTATACCACAAACTACCCCTCTACTACCAAGACGATTGACAGTCCTATCCATCCCTAATTTTTAACCTTTAATCTTAACACGAAACAGCGGGGTAACTGCAAACATAAACTTACGAACAGGACTACTGACCAGACCTAATAAGAATGAATGGGAATGAATAAAAAGAGTAAATAGTATGAATGAGAGTGCGAATGATGAATCAAATACTAAACAAATGTGAATAAATGTGAAGTAGCGACAACAATACAGACCGGGCTTTGTTTATTGCTACGTTGTACCTGAAACAATGCTACATAGTACCTAATGTAAAACAAGCTGGTTTTTTGGGTACTTTTCCCAGCAATACTTTTTAAACACAGCATAGAAATACAACTCAATTAACACAATTCCTTCGAGCTTCTAGTAAAATCAATGCCTAATAACGTTTGTAAAATCATTGACCGGAAAATGCTATCCATCCCGAAACCAATACTTCCCCACTACCTAGGGTTCCCACCACCACCCCTAACCCTCTGGTTGTTGCCCATTCTCAAAGCCTGTGAAGGCACTCGAGAATGTAACCATGTAAATATTGTATATACTTATGTTTATGTGTTGTAAATATATTGTATGTACACATGTAGTCTTAGGAAGTATTGTAAATATGTACGTAACTAATAAAGCTTTGATATGAAGATGGTAAGTAGTATTTACAGTGCTTTGAATCGTGACGATATATGGATACTATTGAACTTGTTACGTCGTCGTTCAAAGATAAATGGAAACAGGAACTTTACGAGTGTGCAATGGGTATAATACCTTGGAAGAAAATAAAAATATACATTGGTAAGTTTACGTAGAAATGGAGAGTACAGCGATCATTTTCATATGAAATTTCGGTTTTACATAGAGCAGTTTGACTACCTGCATATACCTTAATAGCATCTGAAATTAAAAAGTTTTGAGAGCCCATATATCACAGCATTCATGGCCTCTTGACCTTATTTAATGAAATTTTATTATTGATTAAGTTTATTGTGACTTTCAGTGGCATCACGTATCGATGGACAAATATCATTTCCTTTTTATTGGAATTTGCGGTAAATACACATATTTTTAGTAGTGAAGGTATTAAAATAAAAAAATGCTGCTATTAATTGGCAAACACTCGTGCTTCTTCTGTACCTTTCATAAGTCTGACAAGAGCAAACGCCAGAGGACTGCCCATATGGTATCTTTTTAAATGGCTGTTGATTATACAGATTTAAAACAAAATATGGAAAAGGACATGTTAGAGTACTACATGAGTACTGAGATCATGACGTTATACATATTAGGTACTGTAGCAATTGAAAACATGTCTAATATTTATTTTGATTTATCATTGCACATAGTTGCCATACCAAAAATACTTTTATCCAAAATTTTTATATTCGTATTTAAAAGGTCATTAGTCATTACACATAATTTAATTTAAAGTTGTTACAAGCGTAATAAAAATAAATCCCGTAACACCTTGTATAAAAACACGGATCGGTGTTTTATACCTTTTTATAAGCAATCAGGTTAACAAACACTATTATGGTAACAACAATGGAATGTAAATGTGCTAACTATGTTTAGTTGTCACTGTCAATAAACGAACCGTTCGTCAATCGTTTTAACTCTGACTCTTGTGAAGCTTCCTATCGCCTTTCATAAATACGTGAAAAGAACTAAAAGGTCTGGAATCAGCAGGAAGGTCATTATTGGTTCTTATTAGTTCACTTCGCTACACCAACGCCTCCTATTTAGTGCTATTATGGGGCCACTTTTTGAGCAGTTGATCCTTACCTCTACAATCCGTACACAAAACAAAACAGAAAGAAATACATAACCTCTAATTTTATCATAAAAGCACATACGAGTGGGAATTTTCGTTGTAGACGTAGGCCGGTTGTTTTCGTGTCTTTTTTTCTGTGAAGTATATTTAGGAGTGGTAAGTATAATCAAGGAAGTTTAAAGGTGTATGGAAGCCCAATACTGTAGAACAAAATTGTCCAGGCGTGCAGGGCAGCGGGAATAGGGGGATTGGCCCCGCGGAGTTTGCGCAATGAATAGTAGGTCAGAGCCGGATTTCCATAATTTTTTGTTACTATCTATAAATTTGACATCATCAAATGTCAAATTCAAGCATTCACTGTTTGTTTTTTGCACAAAATTGTTGGTTATTAAACGATACTACCATAGAATATTTAACATTATTGTGTAATATTGGATTTTATATCATCATTCTGATATAATATGGAAAGAATAGATGGCGCCACTTTACAGCCTTCTATTTAAATGGTCGATATTTTTGGAAGTTTTGTATTTTTACCAAAAATCTTTGTAAATAAATAAAAACCCGATTTTTTAAAATAAATTTCAAACGTTGTATGATTCTTACTTATCACCAATTTTGTGATAAAAGAAGGACAAGATAGTGTAAATGAGTTTAATCTAATCCTAAGATTCTGGTTGTACATTAAAAAGTGAAAATTTTTATAACTGCTTTTTAGGCATATACTTTTCACTAATAACAAACATTCATGAGACAGAATAACAGTGGTTAAAAATGTTTAGGATCCTTTGGTACCTAGGTATCCATTGTAACAGTATCCGTTAAATATTATGTGTCTACAGTAAGTTGATAATGTAAGTTTAAGAAACCAAAAATCTAATTTCTTTGTAAACAAATACAGAAAAAGCAAAAAGGAATAACTTTAACATAAAATTGTACTTTCTTTCATTCAATTAGAGGGACCTGTATATATTAAAATTTGCCTGGTCTGCCCAGTAATTAATAATTTTGATCCTTTAAAAGAATGTACTAAATTAATAAATGAAATAAAGTACCTAAATGTAAACCTTATTTTTTTTTAAATAATAACAGAAATACACAAACATTGTGGAAATCATCTAAAAGATTAAGATTGCCTTACTTTCTCACTGCTATTTCCTATGAAATTTTCACTATATTCTAATTGATTTATTATATTATTCGGTTACCTAACGTTACGTCTCATAAGAAGCACCTAATTTAAAAAAATACCCTTAAAATGCGGGTTTACCAAAGACAAAACCATACAACTTCTAGTCATTTTGTTACGACATTATAGTAACAAACAATAAACACAAAATTATAGTCATAATTTAATAAACACTAATCACTAAAATAAGAAGGTTTTTATCAATCCAAAAAACTTCTGCAACCACAAAATATAATTACACACTCCTACTCCGGCTCTCATAAAAGTGTAATGTGTTGCCTAACTACACACTGATTTATCAGTGTGTAAGTAGGCAACACATTAAATTATTTCGTGGAATTTTGTTATTGCGCAGAATCGGCGGGGCTAACTCTGACTGTTATTTTCATACTGGGCTGGACATTTTTTGACCGAATGGGCCATAGCATTGGGCTTCCATACACCTTTAAACTTCCTTGTAAGTAATACACATAACTTAGTCTTTTAAGGTTGCGATGCGTCTTGGGTAAACGCGCAAACGCAAACCAGATGTGAGAACTAATCTAAGGAGCAGGTACCCACTGCAAATGACTCGCCTCTGGCGACATCCTCGCAGGCGAGCTTCTTGACAGTGTTGACACATGAAACATGCTTTATTATGCAGGGACTCGGCTAAAAAATTACATTTTAATGTAATAATTTGGGGTCATTTTTAATACGTCCCCGAAAACAAAAAGCCGCTTTGCTAACCAGAACTAACCATGACCGATTAGAACTTAGGGCTTTTAAATTTGTCTTAATTATTTGTAGAAGTTATAAACAAAACTTTAACAACGTATTAGAAAAAAACCGGGGAATGTATAATTACACTTTAAAAAAAAATTATAACTTCTGCCATATCAAAAATTATAAAAAATTTGTTAAAAATTTCTATGTAGGGATAATTTAGACAAATTCAAAAGACCTAAGTTCTAGTCGGTCATGGTTAGTTCTGGTAAGCAAAGCGGCTTTTTGTTTTCCCCAATTATATATCAGACGTAAAAGTGCGAAGGCGTTTTAGAAAAGACCCATTATTTGCTTTTTTTACATTAAATGCATTATTTAGAAAAAGCCTACTTTTCAAATAACGCGCCGAGTTCCTGCATAATAAAGCATGTTTCATGTGTCAACACTGTCAAGAAGCTCGCCAGCAGGGGTGTCGCTAGACGCGAGTCATCACATGCTCTGCAATACATTTTGATAGGAGATAATAGATTATCGAACGACAGACGTAGTAATTTTTACACGATAATTAATGCCCTATCAAGAGAAACTGACAGTTGCAATTGTCAATGTTTATTGATCTTCTCAGCGGCCCTTTATGTAATAATTTTGATGTGCATCATTATGTAATTTTTTGTACTATGATGATGATGATGTCTTCGGTTTAGTATTCAAAGTGCTTTGAATTGTAAAGGTATATACAGATACCATTGAACTTGTCAAGTCGTCATTTAAAGGTGAATGGAAACAAGAATCGTGTGCCGATAGTTACATACTTCGATAATAGGTCATCATTCATCATAGCGATACATGGTTGCTAGGCTTTAAAAAATATATTCCAAGTTTTGATCAGTGGTTTTAACTAGTTTTGGATGGTTAAAACAAATTTTGACCACTGCACTGGTCAAAATCAGAAAAAAAGTGTTTTTTGCCAAGCCTGCAAGCTTGACGAGAAAAGGATTTGTTTAAAATTTAAAGTACTAATTATTATTTAAAAGGGGGGTATATTTTTTAAACTAGTAGACTCCTTAGATTGCGCATTGGTTATTCTTATATTTTACTGATATCTTTATACAAAAAAATAAACGTATAATATTTACAAGTACATTTATGAAAATGAATACAACAACGAGTGTGAAAGATTAAAATGAATTAGGTCGTACACCGAGTCTTTCTAATTACACGAGTGTTGTATGCACAGATTATCGATATAAATAATAATGGTTGTATAGCATGATACTATTACTCGAGAAGATAAACCCACGCGCATGAGATAAGCCTATCTCTCTCGCACGCCTGACGTCACTCGATGACAAATTTCCCCAGAAACAGCGAGTTTTAATATGGCATTTTCGTATTTTGTGTATGGCATTCCGATTTCTGTTTAGATGTTAGATGGATTAAGTAATGCCAAAATACAATAAACGTTAAAAAAAGGCTTTAAAACACTGCTTTCCCAACCGACAAGCAGAATTTTTGTCATCGAGTGACGGCATGCGCAACGTCGTACGAAATTAAATCGCCAAGTGGGTTTATCTTCTAGTAATAGTATCATGGTTGTATAGTCTGGACAATCTAAAGTTTTAGTCATGGCCGACAAGACATGTCATTTTCTAGTTACTTTTATCATAGCCAACTCAAGATTGGGCCAGGGACGTACTTTGGCGAATATTTTTTTCATAAAATGATTTTAAAAATTTAAGAACAAAATTGCTAAAACATATTTACTGTTAGCATTATAAATACAAAAAAACGGGTTTTTGATTTTATTAAAATTTTAAAACTAAAAGAGTTTTAAACTCACGAGACGATACTCAACACATGATAACGAGACAACATATTATTGGTATTGTATTTAGTAAAAAAATATAATATACCTAAACGTGTTGAAAAAGGATATATAAAAACATTTTTTATTTATGATTCAACTATTTATTATGAAGCGCTATAAACTATACAAATATATAAGCAGGTAAATACATACTTAGCCTTTAGATCCTAGCATGTTCTTGTAAAAATGTTTAATTAATTAAGATTTGTTTAATTTGTAGGCGCTATTATATTTTACAAGTTACCAGTACTCATTATTAATTTACTTAAGATAGCACGACCTTGGTTTTAGCTTTTATTTGGATGCGAAATCCTTTTAAGCATATAAACTGTTAAGAAGTTACCTAATGAAAAATTTATATATTTCTAGAAACTAAAGGTTATCTTTTAGTACTTTTTGCGTTCTGTAATTAAACATAAATAAGGAGAAATTAGTAGTTATTTTTTATTAATAAAATATATTGTTACTGTTTTAAAAAAATACCACTTACAAAATTGTATGATACCTTCACCATATTGGCAAGAATGTCTACTAGTTTAAAAAATATACCCCCCTTTTAAATAATAATTAGTACTTTAAATTTTAAACAAATTCGGGGTCATGACAAGATGTAAATACCTTTTTTTATTTAAAAAGTAGTGTAGTGAGTGAAATACTTCTATTTTTGTAGTTACTTTTTTTAAGTGCATGCATTTTTTCTGCAATGAATAAGTGAATAAACACCTATCGCTGTAGTCACTTTTTTTAGTATGCATTTTCCTGCAAGCGTATGAGTAAAGAACGCTTTATTGCATGGTTAATTTTATAAATTATCTTCGTCAGATGACATGCTGTGATCGCTGTCAGAAACATGAATGATGATGGGTTCTTGAACTGACATTATATATTTTTCTTTTTCCCACGCCTCTTTTATAATTTTATCTGTATGTCGAACATAGTTGGACCAGTGCTCTGAGGAAACATGCTCCAAAGATATTTTCCAACACTCCAAAACATCTTTGATTTCATTAATACGAGAATCATAAACGCGTTTAGCCTCGCTCCATACCATTTCAATAGCATTGAACTGACAATGGTATGGAGGTAGACGAATAACTTCATGTCCAGCTTCTCTTATTAAATTATCAACCACATATGATTTACTAGGTTTTGGTATCTGGCTTATTATCTTCCACAGTCTATCCAAAGTATCCAAGGGAGAAAAAGGAATGTTCTTTGCTTCCAGCCAATTCTGAATTTCTCCTTTTCTCCAACTTTTGGTGGGCCATTTCTTACTTTGACGACTATGGTAACTAGCGTTATCAAGGAGAATAATTGACGGTTCATCCAAGCTGGGAAGAAGAGCGTTTTTCAACCATTTTTCAAAGTTTTCCGCATTCATATCTCCATGGTAATCTCCCGTGTTTTGCTTCGATTTGAATACGACGGATGCATTTTCTACAAAACCATTTGCAGTGCCAGCATGTAAAACAATAAACCTGTAAAAAAATAATGTTTAGGTATATTTAAGGTAGGTCTCACAAGGATTCTTTCTAAAAGTCACAAGATGTCTAGATAAATTCAAAACCCAGTACAAGACTACATTTTAAAGTTAAAGATGCTGCTTTAGAACAGCAAAAGCAAATTTTTTTTTTCGGCGAGTTCTAGCCCGACTGACGAGCCTGTTACCTGTTAGAAGGAAAAAAAGAAAAACCTTTTAGTTTTTCGAAAGTTTCGGTTATTACCCGATTTGTGAATTTTGCTCTGCCTGCAGTAATCCTGTAAAAGGAAGTTTCCTCTCCCACTGATTCTTTAATAAGATCATATCGGTTAAAGTGGGTATGCTTTTTGATGATTTTTAAAATCTACACCCAGAGATGCTTAGTTGCATCTCATCGATGGAAAAGAAAGTAGTAGTTTACCAAAAATCGAGATGTGGTTCTGCTAGCTTAAAGGTAGCAAAAGCACATTGTTAAAAAATAATCTTTTTGTGATAAAAAAAAATATTGCTGAATTTGCTGGCTTAGGTAATATCTTTTTATATTTGCGAAAGAGAAAGATGAATTATATTTTTCAATATTTAAAATTTCTTGTAACGTATAAACGACGGTAGCACTTCAAATATGAATAATATGTTTTCAATTAGTTTTTATTATGTGATTTTTTCACAAAAAATAATTTCTATTTATAAAATATATAACATAATATAATAAATCGTCAAGAAAAATACGTAATTTTATAAGCAATACCTATTTCCTTCCCCCGATGTCTTCCTAACAGATCGAATATCATTATCCTGCCATGATTTTCGGAAAGATCCGTTGGAAAATATCCAAGTTTCATCCAAAAAGACATAAGGCTTTTTGGCTGGCCCAAGCTCTTCATTTTCCATGTAAAGCTTAAGAAATTGTCTCCTTAGCATGGTTACATGAGGCAGCTCCATTAATGCCCTTCGGTTATCATCGGCTTTATAGGAAAATCCAATGCTTTTTAACACCTTATAAAGGGTCGTTCGACTACCATTAAACATTTCTCTCTCAAGAAGACGACTGTGTAATGTCGTTAACGTCACCTGTAATTCTACAATCATAAAACAAACATCAAAAAATTTATAACAGCAAGGCGGTTAGACATTTTAGAAAATTATGCAATGTGAATATTAGCAAGCATAATTTGTAGTTTGGTTAAATATTTAAAATACATATATAATTTATTTATGTTACCAAATCTCTTTCCCTGCTTCTTTTGTATGTACTGGGAATACAGTAATCGTGATCCATAATCATTAAGGTGGCCGTTTCGCCATGTTAAATCTCCATAAGAACATTACTGTCTTTTAGACGACGGTACTCTAAAACTTGGCAAAATAAATAAAGGATCACCTTATATTTACATAAATAACACATGTATCTTTCTCGTAAAGACATATAATCAAAAAAAAACTAAGTTTTAATGCTTTAAAAACAATGTTGAAAACCACTTAAGAATTGAGTTGGATTTTTCGGTAGTTAAAATTAAATATTTTCGGTATAAAACATTTATTTCGCATTATAACTCTTTACTGTAATTTATAGACATTTAGTAGTAACCAAGTAACAAAAATAATATGTTTTATTATGCCTTTTTTCATATCCGTGGCTCTTTTTATTGTAAATTTTAATTGTTTATCCCATATTCGATGTATTTAGAACGGAGCGGATTAAAGGATAGCTTAATTCAAATAACGTACACTTCAAAGAAGGACAGAAGACTGCGTTTTACTAGAGAGTACAGTGACACAGCCCTACTTCACTACAAGCCGTGAACAACCACTTGGCAACGCCGCAACCGGCAAGAGATTCAGATCGGTTTCCCTCGAGCGCGATGAGCGTAATCCGGGTATCGAAGCGCGTATTTTTAAATTCATTTAAGGCTCAATTCAAAGATCGCGTAAATAGTATTGATATTTCCATTAAAATAATTAAATCAGTATAATAATTGAAAAAATAAATATATTTATATAATATTTAAACTCTAAAACAAATTAATTTATGTGCATAGGTCAAGGCATAAGAACATGATGCTGTTGTAAAAGGAAACAAGTGTAATTTAACATTTAGTTAGTAATTGTACTTAGTTTTAGTTTTTTTATTTATTTATTAAATGTGTCTAGTTTCCTTTTTTTGTTTTTTGACTCAGCCTTTTCCGATTTTTCTGTGGCATTTTTGTTATTTCTTTTTTTAACATAATTATTTAAAAGAATGTTTGAAAATATAGAGCACATCATAATGAACATATTTTTGTTCTCGTTACCACAAATACATTGCGAGCATAAATCATTAAAGCCTTCATGTTGTCTAGTGCTTAAATTAGTTAGATCACACAGGATAGCTTTTGATTTTCCATTTTTAGGAAGTCACTCTCAGTATCAGGGTCATTAATAATTTTCTCAAAAATCGCGCACATATGGAACAGAACGTCTTTAACAATTTCTGTAGGAACCTTTAAACCGCCACGTTGTAGACAATCAAAGTATTCGTCGTCAATTAGGTTTCCCTTACTTTCAACAAGAAAAGAAACACAGATGTTACAATTATTATATTTTTTTACAATTTTGTGGGCAGCATAACCGGCTATATAAATTTGTACCGATTTGTCAATTTCATATTCATTTAGGTATTCAGTTTCAAGTAAAAACAAAAATTTTTCAGTGTAATTATTTTGAGGTATTGTCCAATCAAGATCATTTTCCTGGATACAGCTGTCTCCCTGTTTTTTAATCTCAGCTAAAGAGAAATTACCATCAGCAGCGCTTCTAAATATATGTTTGAGTCTAATTTTTTCTCAGCATTTAAAATATCATCAAAGCTAACATTGTAATTACAACCTCCGAGAAGTCTGTATTTACCAAATCTTTTTTCTAACTTTTCAGTAGTAAATTTACCTGGTAAAATATACGACAAATCAAATTTTGAAAATGAATAGTCAATTATTTCTAGTAAAACAGAGGTACTATGGTAAAGTGCAGAATAGGTGTCGTTTGTAAGGCGACCATTATTGTTTTCAAGTTTATGCCAAGCTTTCAGCAGGACTTTTCGGGAAACAGGGACTGTTTTTGAGAAGTAATGTGGTAAATTTGGAAAAATACTAGGCACTGCATTTAACTTTAGTCTAGTTTTGGTAGGTACCTTTTGCATTGACCCATCTGGCAAGCGATAATCATCCTCTCTAATAATGTCACTTTCTACAAAATGCTTAGCGCAAACCACAGAATATTTTGAGGGTGACCATGACTGTCTAGGAATATTCCTAAGCCAATGGGCTTTAAGGTTTTCGTCCTTTGGAAAGGTGAAAACAGATACAGCTGGTTCTCCTGCATCAAGAGAAGTTTTATAATTGGATTTGCACCCAGGCACACAACAAGGACTGGGAGGAAGATAATAATAATAACAGTAACTAAATAGTATCTAATAAGCAGGCACCAAGTACCTATGCAACGCAATAACAAAAATCAAAACGAACGACAAAATTCCAAAATGTATACCTACGTACTTACGGTAATTTCCAATGCTAATATTTGTTACTGTTTTTAAAAAATAACTAAAAAAATACCTTCAAAATTAAAGCCAAACACGAATCATTAAAACACACTTTCAATTTTAATTATTTTTTAAAATGCACCACCACAAAATGTCAAGTTCATTTGCCGCCATTTACTTTAAGTACTTTATAACACCGGCACCTTGCACCCGCAGATATTCTTGTTTTTACGCAATGTCTGCGGAAAAAAACTGTCCCGGTCACTCACAAATTTCACACAGTAAGACCTTTTACAGGTTTAGTCTTTATCTTAACAATATTTTCTTTCAAAAAAGTTGATTTATTCACAATAACACAACAGAGAAACAGGTCATTCAACGTAAATCATATGACTAAACGTGTGTCGCTAGATCTCAAGGCATAGTTGCCAGATTTCCTTGTTCACGGCTTGTAGTGAAGTAGGGCTGTGACAGTGACTTTATTACAGTGGCTTTATAAATTACAGTGATGACAATGAATGTCTTATTTTTTATTGGTTGATCGGATCACGTGGTTTTTTCCGCCATGATGAGGCAAAATTTGACAGCTAGCTGTTTAATTACGAGCCGGTGTGCCGAGGACGTGGCTCCGACGTGAGCGCTATCTGGTGTGGGTTGGTAAAACCTTTAGTTTTGTTTTGATTGCTCATCTAACCTTATTTTTTGAGCGAAGAGCGGATCCTTTGATTTGTTATTGTGTATTTATTTTTTACTTAATATACTATGAAACGTTGTGAATATTGTGACAAGGAATTCACATTACGAAAAAATCTATATAGGCACATTCGTAATTTGCACAATTGTGAACCCAAACTTTTCAAAGACAATAGAAAAGGGGCTCTTATTTGGGTAATTGTTTAGTAAAGGTCCTTCACAAAAAATCATTCTTTTTGTATATAGACTCTTTACTTTGATTTCAAAATATTGTCTCATAGTTAAAAATGTCGGCGCAAATAATTATTTATTTATAAAATCCATTTTTTCATATTACTAAAGTAAAGGATTGATATTAAATAATTTACCCCTAATGCGGGCATATCGGATCGGTCATGGTTAGTCCTCGTTAGTTAAAGCAACCTTTTATTTTCCAAATTTCAAAAGCCCTTATTTATGGTTAGTTGTGGTTAGTTGTGGTTAGGTCTTCCTATTTAAAGCCTTTTTTCACCCTTTCTTCAAATATTATCTCACTTGGCACCGTTATTTACTCCCACATCCTGAAGCTTTTGCCATTTTATTTATTTTTTTTTTTCAAAAATTGGTTCATCCGCAGATTTTTTCACTTTAAACTGTTCTATACACCCGAGGCTATTATTTAAAATTTTTAAAAAAGCTAAATTCGTGGATACCTGAAGCGCACCAGACCCTCAAATATTTATGTATTGTCTAACATTGTCATATAGAATCAGTATTTTCCCTATTCTGAAACCCCTCAATTATTTGGTACACCACAAATTGTTTACAAAAACTATGCCTCAAAGTTAATAAGCGCGTAGTTGTCTATGGAAACAAATGAATAACTCATGCAGGTTATGCAGTTTCAAATATGTCAGAAATGGCTACATGTCAAGATTGCAAAATTAGTATTAGAAAATTTATTTTAATAAGTTCAAATAGATTAGAATATGTTAATTTTTTATGTAATCATGGAGTTATAAAACGAGAAATTGCATGTGGCAAGTGTGAAGGAACTGCAGAATTAAATATCAATCGCTTTGTATTTCGGTGCTATACCAGGTAAGCATGGCATTATTAATTAATGTTTTTGACATTTTGTAAAAAAATATTCAAATTGATTGTAGAGTAAAGAAGAGTAAAAAGAAAGGTAATAAGCAGTGTCAGTTCTTACAAACTGGGAGAAAGAATACGTGGTTTGCAAACAGCAAGCTATCTATTGAGGATATCGGATACTTGACAGTACTATGGACTATTCTGCCATTCCCCAGACAAAAGATTATTTGCAATGAAACTGGATGTAGTTCTGCTACAGTCGTTGATTGGTCATCGTACTGTCGTGAAGTTTGTGTTCAATGGTGTATTAGGAACTCGGAAAAGATGGGCGGATTTGGTATAACAGTAGAGATAGACGAGGCCAAATTTGGCAAAAGGAAATACCATAGGGGTCGACTGATTCAAGGAAAATGGGTATTTGGAGGATTTGAAAGGGAATCAAAAAGAGTTTTTCTGGTGCCAGTTGACAAACGAGATACGGATACTTTGATAACTATAATCAAGGAATGGATTGAACCAGGCACTACAATTATTAGTGATTGTTGGAAAGCTTATAATGCACTGAAGGATGAGCAATTCAAGCATTTGACAGTTAATCACTCAATGAATTTTATAAGCCCCGATGATGGAACAGTACACACCCAAAATATTGAGAGGACGTGGAGAGATGTAAGGTGGATGTAAGAGGTGGAATCCCACGATATGGCCGAAAAGAAAAACATTTCGTTGGGTATCTGGGCGAGTTTCTTTTTAAAAGAAAATATAATGTGCAGGATCGTATTCATCATTTTTTTAAAGCTACTGCTGATGTTTACCAACCTTAATATGTTCATATATTTTGTTGTATTTAAGTTTGTGTACGTTAAAAGAAAGAGAAGAAATAAATTTAATAATTGATATTTGCTAAGTAAATGAAGGTTATTAAGTAATGTTTTCGCATTAAATTAAACTTCTATGAAGAGAAAACATGTTTTATTTTTAACGGACTTTTACTAAACTAATACGGGGGGGGTAAATGTTTAGTATAAGTCCTTCTATTTTTTGCTCACCAAGAATCATTTTTATTCATGAATAGTGGTTTGCGCCAACTGTTTTTATGATAAAATTGTGTTTTAACATTTAACTAATGTGTATTGATAAAAACATATTGCATTTTGTTTGACGGACATTTACTAAACTGTTACCCTTATTTGCCCTAAATGTGGGGAACTCCATGAAGTATATAAAGATTTGCGAAATCATTTATTGGCGAAGCATGATATTGAAATTACAAGTGAAACTGTTATATTTACTTCTAAAGAAGGTAAATATCCACATATCTAATTAACTTAGTAGGTGAAAGTATAATAACATACTATTTATTGGTATTGGGAATGACCGAGAAAATGATAATATACTTTATATACCTATGCCTTTATTATAGCTTCATTTTGGGGTGATTTTCGGGCAAATTGAAAATACTATTATAAGATCAAAAAACTTTTGTTGTGCACCACTTAGTTTTTAAGTTTTCACCAATAAGCTCTTAGTCTTAAAAAAAACTAGATGGAAATTTCTTAAAAAGATTTAGTCACTTTGTTTCAAATTTAGCTATAGAAATACTGTAAAAAAATAGTCACTAATATATTCCAGTTA